>PTEX01000138.1:984918-1045826 GCA_003342815.1 Eudromia elegans
CCGCCGGCCGCGGCAGCGCCCGCCCAGCGCCGCTCGCACGGAAGGCCCGGGCGGGCGATGCCGCTGGGGAGCCCCGGAGAGCCGGGGCCGAGGGGCCGGGCGGGCCGAGGAGACGCGGCAGGGACGGGGCTGGGGGCTGAGCAGACCCCGGCAGGCCGGGAGTGGCCGGCTGGGAAGAAGCGGCTCCCGCCCGGGGACCGGCTGCTCCCGCCTGCAGGGAGAGCGCGTGCGGGTCCCGGAGCGAGGAGCCGCCCGAGGCCGGCGCGCACAGAGCCCCGGTGCCGCTACAGGAGCGGGGCCGGGGCGGGCGCACCGGAGCAGGGAGCGCGGGACACGCAGCCCCCCCCAGAGCCCCTGCGGCGGCGCTCGCGGCGGCCCTTCCTCGGGCTCGACCGCACGGGAGCACGAGGGCGGCGCGGGGCCCGGCCCGTTCCCTGCGGCCGGCGGAGGCTCCCACGGGGCCGCGGGCGCCCCAGCCCGGCCCCCTCGCTCCGTCCGCGCTTCTCCTCTTGAACACACGGCTGTGGGCAGCAAAGCAGTTATGTTGCTGGCGTGAAAAGCAGAACCGAAGCAGAGGACGCTGCCAAGGCAAAGGCTGCCCTGCCCGCGGCCCCGCGCACGCGGGAGCGGGTGAGGCAGGACGGGTGGTGCCTGCAGGCCTGATGAAGCGTGCCGTGCGAGTGGTGGAGCCGCGACGAGATCACTGCGCAGCGCGGACGGGGAGGGCACGGAGCAGAGAGCACGAAGCAAAACCAACGGAGGGGTCCTGGCACTTCAGAGCAATGGGAGGGCTGAGCAGCGTGGTGGGAGTGCCTGGAGCCCGGGAGCGGGCATCAGTGCGGGCGGCAGCGCCCCGCGCCCGGAGAGGCAGAGCGAGCGCCCCGGCCTGCACCGGGGGACCGGGCGTGTCCCTGTCGATGGGGACGTTCACGTGTCCGTACGAGCGGAGGCTTTGGGGATGTCAGGGCTGGCAGGCCCAAGGTCACCCTGTTGTTCCTGCCGTTCAAGTAGTTCTTGAGCCGCTCCCGCTCTCCTCTGCACCTCCTGGTGCTGTGCGCAGACCCCGTCGGCTTTTTCACAGCAGCAGCAAACAGTACTTGGCAGTAGAGGGACCTGCTCCTTTATTAGCACGTTATTACTGCACGGTTGGAGATTGCAGTGTCATGTCCTGGCACATGCCGATAGGAAAATGCCAATGTTGCATTTCCCGGGCACGGCCTGGCAGTCCGTGTGTATCTGCAGAGCGCTGCACGGTGTGCAGGCCAACCGCACGCTGCCGCTGCGGCCTCCTGTGAGCACACGGCCGCCTCCTGGTACATCGGGGCAGCTCTTGCACGGAAACGTTGCCTAGAAAGAGATTTTTTGCTCTGCTTTAGAACCTGACTTGTTTCCTGTTACATTTGCCAGCTAAAGCCACCAAACGAGACAAGCTCCAAAGACCCCATCCAAAACTTGGGGGGTCCATGTTTTCACCGCCTCAGGCACAGGTACGGCAGGAGCGGGGTGCCAGCGCCTGTGGCTGTTCCTGGCTGCAGACGCCGGGGCAGAGGCTGCCCCGTGGGCTCGGCGCGCTCTGCCCGCTCATCCCTGCGCGGGCGACGCGGCTGCGCTCGCGGCCCGGGGAGCTCACGCACCCGGGGGGGCCGCGCCTGGGGCACCGTCACGCACGGCGGGGCACGGCGGAACACAACAGAAGGGGGGACATTTCTCGTGCTGGGGCGCAGTCGCTGCGGGGTTCCTGGGGCACCTAACGAGAGCGCGAGGACCTGCGCGGCACGACGATTAATTTAGCGGATTTAACTGTCACTTCTGTGTGAGCTACCTGTGATTTCCGTGAGCTCTGCCACTCGCAACCGTTCTAGGTGGTCTGGAAAAGCAGATTTTAGGCAATCCACTGTTGGCCATGCGCACTCTCGCTTTGCTCGCCACTGGCACGGGGAGGAAGCTCTGGAAGGCGGCGGCGGAGCGGGACGCGGTCCCTGCTCCCCAGGGACGCTGCGTGGCACGGGCTGGCCCAGCCTGCGGGAGGAAGGAGCCGCCCGTGCGACCGCCCGCGTTTCCCTGTCACTATGGAGTCACTAGGGGAACGGCGTGTTTGCTTTCCTGTTTACATAATATTTCACCAGCGGCTTTGCACCACGCTCTCGTGATCCGCGCCGCAGTTCCCGAGTGGTATCAGTGCACGGAGGTGATAAAGCTCGCGGGGACTTTCTGGGGCTCTAAAGCGAGAGGCCCTGGGAGCCGCTCTGGCCCCGGGCTCGCCAGGGTGCAGGACAGGCTCGGGGTGGCCTCGGCCGCCCTGCTGCACCCTCCGGCAGCTCTGAGCGGGGCGGGCTCGGAGGCGGCGCCGGTGCCGGTGAAACTGCCCCCGGGTCACCGGCAGCAGGATGCAAATTCCTTTGCTCGCAGAGAGCTGACGCCCCTGCCCCAGCCCTTTGCGGGATTAGTCCCATTGCCAAAGAGTTTTAATTTCCCTCTCTGGTGGCAGAAAGCGCTGGAATGCCCCGCTGTCCCGGTGTGAACAACAGGCTCCAAGCGCAGGGCTGTCACTGGGGATCAGCCACCGCCGCAGGCACGGCACAACCGGGAGAAGAAGGAATCCCGCAGGCCGGGGCTCACAGCTCGGCCCGCCGCGGACGTGTCCTGCTCCGTGGAGCGTCCGTGCACAGACCCCCTCGCTGCACGCGGAGCCGGGTGCCCCAGCGTGCGCGGCTGCCCGGGGCAGCTCCTCGAGCACCCCCGGGAGTCCCCGCAGGGCGCACACGCTCTCCCTGCCCCAGGCTGAGGGCACATTAAATATTTATATTGCCCCCACGCCCAGGGGCCCATCAGGACTAAGGTCCACGGCGCTGGGTGCTCTGAAAGTGTGCGATAAGAGCCGGTCCCTCCCTGCGGAGCGCGGCGGCACGGGCTGCCGTTGCTGCTGCTCCTGCCTGTGCGCTCCCACGCACGCCCGTCTTGTTCAGGTTAAGGATGGCACCAACTATCACTTGGGTATCGCCTTTCAGAGCACCAAAAATAGAAGTCAGGAGACGGTCGTGGGGAACGCTCCCTCCCCGGCCGGGAGGAAGGGCCGGCTGCGGCGGCGGCGAATGCGGGAGCTTCGGATCAACAAGACCCAACCCGGCCTCTTTGCTCGCCCGCTGCTCCGGAAACAGGAGCGTGAAACGGCCGCCGGGCTGGGCGCGGAGCGGGCCCCGCGGCACGGAGCACCCGTGGCTTCGCGCAGATGCCCCCTTCGCATCTTGCCTGTCTAAGACTGTTAAAACGGGCTGCGGTAAAGGGTGAATCCCCGCGTCCGTGTGCGCTAGACTGCCCTTGGCGTTCCTGAGCTCGTTTCTCCCATGCTCCTGCCCGTTCATCCCCATTGGGAGCCACTGGGTTCACCCTCTTCTCTGGCAGGTGCAGAAAGCCCAGTTCATGGGGATCTCCAGCGTTGTTCCCCTGGACAGAGCGCTTCCCAGCGGATTGCTGCCGGACGGCAGGGCCCTGCCGCGGGGCGCCGGCACGGCTGCCCGTCCCGTTGCTCGTGCGGAGCTCCAGGTGCACGTGGATCCACCAGGCCCTTCCAGCCCGGTGCTGGGGGGCACCTTGCCTGGCACTGGCCCACGCTGCCTCTCCCCGAGCTCAGCGCTCCTGCTGACCCATAACCCAGCAACTCGCCGTGAGGACAGCCCTCAGGAAGAGCTTCCCAAGGCCTCCGGGAACAAAGGGACATTCCCCTCTGGGTGACCGTATCCCATCTCCCTCACACGGCCTCACGGATGGGCAGCGAAAGGAAAGGGAGCCCCAGAGAGCAGGAAAACCCCTGGCTTGTCCTTGTCCCATGGCTGGGATTCCCTGGAAATGGAGGGAACGGGCAGAGCTGCCGAGCGCTGTCAGACAGGCTCACCCGGACCCTGCCCGGGACACAGCCGTGCATGCCCCGCGGGCCGGCGCCTCCCAGGCTTTCCCAGCCTCGCTTTGCCACCGAAAGAGGGCTGGAGCCGGGAGGCTTTTGGGCTTCCTGCCTCTGCCTCAGGCATCTGCCCAAAGCCTGAGCAGAACCAGGGCTGCAAAGGGCCCGCGCGGCCGCCGCGACGGCTCCTTCCCTCACGCCCAGGGCAGGCCGGGGGAGCTGGCACTGAAGCTACTGTCACCTCAGCGTGCGCAGGAGCCACCTCCGTGCAAGGGGAGCTGGGGACACGTCTGCTGTCCCTGTGCCAGCAGCCGGGTGGCATCAGCCTCTGAATCCAGCATTAGCCTAATGGCATTAGAGGGCATCACCGCCGAGCAGCACGGGCTGTTCGTGCGGACAGGGCTGCTCCCTGCCCTGCCAAGGACAGGGGAAAAACACGGACAAAAGGTGGGCCCAGATAAATAAACAGAGAGATGAAGGGCTCGGCCGGTGCCGTGCACATCCAGGGAGGCGCCGCGCAGCCGGGCCCCGCTCGCACGCTGTGGTTCTGGAGCGGAGCCTGCCCGGCGCTCCACGGGGCTAAAAACAGCTGCGGAAATTGCAGGGGTGCTCGAGCCACCTTCCCACCCTCCTGCTGCCACAAGGAGGACGGTCCCACAAGCGAGGCAGCAAGTTAACCTGCCCCCGAGAGGCCCTCCCGGCAGCAGGCGAGAGCAGAAGGAGCCTCTGCGCCCCGGGCGGCAGCCAAGGCGGAGGGCACACGTGGTGGGAACGAAAGGTTAAGCCGAGTTCAGTGAGCAGATCCGGCGTGCCGGCGCTGCGGGGCTCCTGCTCAACGCGGCGCGCAGGGTGAGCGCGGGCAGCTCAGCCCCGGGGCCGCCGCTCACCGACCCGCCCGCGCGGGTGCCAGCGAAGCCGAGGCCTCCAGAGCGCTGTGAGTGCTGCCGGCGGCTCCAACCCCACCGTGCCAGCAGCGCCCGCTGCTCGGGGCGGCTCCTGAGCTCAGCAGATCCGAGCAGAGATGATCTGCGGAGGCATCGGTGACGCGGCGGCCATGCGGGCGGGAGCCGGAGCCGCCGCGGCCGAGCGAGAGCTGAGCTCGTGGGAAACGAGCGGGACACCTGCCTCCATGGGGGTGTTTACGGCAGAGCCGCCCCGCCGCGTCCTTCGCGCCGCCCGAGCTGGTGTCCTCCTCCCGGGCACGAGCGCCGGCTCCTGCGTGGACTGCGGTGCTCCAGCCTTTCCCAGAGAAGGCTCCGCTCTGCTGCATCTGGACGCGGTCTGCCCTGGCGTGCAAAGCCAAGGGGGCCCTCCGGGTGTGCAGCACTGGAATCCCACAGTTCAAACAGCAGGGTTGGCCTCTCCCGCAAAGCAAGGCGCAGAACCCGCCCTGCAAACAGGCCCGATGCCCAGTGGCATCGTCACAGTTGCTGAACTCCTTTCACTGCCTGCCAGCTCCCCAGCCCAACGCACGGGGCAGCGGGCGGCCTGGCTGCGTTCACGCACAGGAGCCACCGGCCTGCAGAGCCCCGACGTGGGGCGTTCGGAGGCTGCACCTGCAGCCAGCTCACGTGGAGCTGCGGCAAGCTGCTCCCCAGCCCGTCGCTTGACCGGCCGAGCCGCACAGGGCACCCGGGCTGCTGAGGCACGCAGATCCCCGCGCGGTGTCACTTTGCAGAGACTACAGGTCAGCAAAGTTATTTTGGGCAGACACGGCTCCGTCTTGCTCAGGACGTGACATTATCTGTCTTTTGGCACGAGACCCATTTTAGGTTCTTGTTTTTAGGTACGACACGGCCAGTTGATCCCTGTTCCCCCAGGCTGCTTCTGGGGAAGGGTTGCTAAACAGACAAGTTCCCACAAGGACAACAGAGCCAGCAGCTAGGAGGTTTTGGAACTGCTCCCTTCTCCGAGGGTTCAGGATCTTTTGGATCAGCTGAAGAAAGGCAAATAACCCTTCCATGCCCAGGAAAGGGCAAACTGGGGTGCTCCCATGTGCCAGGATGGGGAGTCCACCCTTCCACCGGGATCAGCAGTAGCTCCACAATAACCACCTCTAGGGAGGGACTTTATCCGTGTGTTTTCCTTCCAGATCTAAACACTTGAGTTGAATCCCCCAAAGCCCTGAGCATCCACAGCCCCCGTAGGAGCAGGACCGGCTTGGAAACTCACAGCCAGGCTGTGCCCGCAGGGAGGACCACACCAAGGGACTTTGCTTCATTCCTGGGGAGCAGGGCAGGAACTGCAGGCGCCAGATGCATCTCTCGCTCTCCCGCGTGACCTACCGGGTCTCATCGCAGGGGCCGCTTGGGGCTGCCGAGCACACGGAGCTCACGTGGCCGGACCGCGCTCCAGCACCGGGCTCGGTGTGTTTGGCCTGCAGAAAGCCCCAAGTATTTCAGTCAAAGCAGCTCATGGAACCACACATCAGCTTTCACTTCCCCAAACAGAGATCCTGGAAAAGCTGGAGCACCGGGCATGGAGAAGCCTGCTGGATGCAGAAAGGATCTTCTGCTCAGGGGCCTTTATGAGGTGCTCCGGAACAAGAGCGCTGGCTCGTGGGCCACCGCAGGCGACTCCGACGGGGACTGCTCCGCGGGGAGGGCTGGACGAGTCCTGCCTGCAGACAGCCTAGGCTGGACATAGAGCCAAGCACAGCTAAAGAAAACCACAAGAAAAGACAGGGACTCACCCCAGAGAACAGAGTAGCCCTGAGAAAGCCTAGGAACAGCTTCTCCATGGGGATGTAGCCTCCAGAGGCCAAGGCCATGGAAGGGCCCGTTCATTTACTTGGTATGTGAAACACCTGGCCAGGTTCTGCTCCATCTGCAGCTCCATTAGCCTAATTGTAGATCACAGGTCCTTGTTAGCAGCCCAACTGCACATGGCCCAGGGTGTCCCCGGCTGGGAACCTCCTGCCCTGGCCTTCCTGCAAGGCCACGTATGGAGAGAGCGGCCTCGCCCCTGAGAGCAGCTCTAACGTAGTGCAATGGGCGGCCGGGGTTCTGCACGCCCCCGCTCAGCCCGCTCTGCTGGTGCTTCCTCATGGGCGGCACCTCTGTTTCCATGTCCTCATTGCCATTTCCTGGTGTTTCTTCTCCTCCCTCTCAGTTTCCACCCGGGCTTTTGCCTGTGGTTTCCCGAGGGTCGCTTCCCTGAGCCCAGTATATCTCCCCGCACGCTCTCTGTTCCCGCGGCCTCCCTTCCTCCTGCGAGCAGAGGCCGATCCTCGCCTTTCCCAGACCGCTTCCTTGTTTCCTTTTCCTCCTCTCCCAGCCCAGGAGCCTCCTCCCAGCCCTGAGCACCCCAGGGTGTGGCACAGGGAGGCTCCCCGGGGCGGCGGGACCCTGGTGACAATGACCTGGTGCTGGCGCACGGCCGGACCCTGAGTGTGGTGACTCACGTCCTGGTCTGGGGCCAGCGCTGCTCTCAGCGCCTTGCGGAGCAGGCAGGGGAAGGAGGAAAACAAATAGAGACTGAGCAAGCGCAGGCCCCTGCGGGAGGTCTCCCCCAGCGAGGGGCATTGGGGGTAGAGCCCCCCGAGTGCCGCCAGGGCCGCGGACGGCGCCGGGTTCAGGCTGCACCCTTGGGGAGGAGCTCGGGCTGCTCCTGGCGCGGGTTGCCCCGAGGATGGTGCTGCACTGGCAGGACTGCGGGCGCAGCCTCTGCAGGTGCAGCCTCCATGGATGCAGCCTCCATGGATGCAGCCTCCGTGGGCGCAGCCTCTGTGGGCGCAGCCTCCACAGGCACAGCCTCCATGGATGCAGCCTCTGTGGGCGCAGCCCCCGTGGGCCTCGGGCCGCCCTCGGTGCTCTTCGGCACTCCTCGCTGCGCTGTGCGGAGCCTGCAGGACAGCAAAGCCAAGCGGGTACCAGTGCGTGAGAAGGGGCTCCTTGTGGCAGGGAACAGGAAAAAGGGCAGGGGAGGATGATTTATAGCAGCCTAATTACATTTGAAACAGCTTGTACCCGGCTAGCTGGAGAAAAGGGAGCCCAAGGAAATTGAGGAAAGAACAATCCTTAGGTCAATTTGACATTTGTTGTCCTGTGTATGGGAAAACATTCTCTCAGAAACAGACTTCCTAGCCATGGAGAACAAAACTCAGTTCAGCGGGTGCTCCAGGGCTGTCAGGACAGGAGCACAAGGCCAGAGCGGCTGTGCCTGGGCTGACCCCAAGCCAGGAGAGGGGGACGGAGGGAGACCGCAGCCCGTGCCAGGGCGGGAAGGGGCGGGTGCTTCCCGACAGCAGGAAGCCCAGAGCTCCGGTGCTCTGCGGAGCTGTCCCCGTCCCCGCTCCGAGGCACATGGGCAGCCCCATTGCGCAGCGCCGGGGCCCAGCTGCCTGTGCCAGGCTGCCCTGCGGCCCGTCCTGCAAAGCACCACACTGCCCCGCACTGCTGGGGGAGCACGGAGCCCGTTCGGAGGGCACGGGAACACCCGCTGCTCCGCGAGCACGGCTCTTCAGAGCAAGCCGGCTCCAAGGCCCCGCGGTCGCTGAGGCGCACGCAGGGCAACACAGCCACGGCCAGGCCCAGCGCGGCGCTTCGCAGCCCGGCTGGCGCAGGGCGCGCAGGACACCAGCCCACACTGGTGGCGAGCGAAAGGTGCGTGTCCGCGTGAGGAACGGGCTGCAGCGACAACCCCAGGCTCCCTGCGCTCCGCGCCGCACGCAGCTCCCACTCACACGTCCCCTCAGCAAGGAATATTCTGATCTCGCGCCCAGTGCCCAGTTGGAAACACCCCTGGAGCTGTTTCC
Source organism: Eudromia elegans (assembly GCA_003342815.1). Lineage (NCBI taxonomy): Eukaryota > Metazoa > Chordata > Aves > Tinamiformes > Tinamidae > Eudromia > Eudromia elegans. Next base: position 993,573 of record PTEX01000138.1, read on the forward strand.
TGTCCTGAAGCTCCTTCAGCCTCGTGTTCAGCACTGTCAGTTTTACGACACTGTTCTCAGTCCCGGCATCACTGCTCTCAGACAGCACCGGTGAGCGGGGCCGCTGTGACCATGTGGCTCTTGGTGGCCTCGGTCCCGGCCACGGCTTGTGCTTCCTGCAGCCCTGAGGCTGCGGTGTGAGTGAGCACAGGCCCTGGAGCTGAGCACGCGCAGCCTGTGCAGTGCAACGTGCAGCCTGTGCAGCACCTCACACAGCCTGTGCTCCACATCGGCTCCTGCAGCAGCCAGGCCGGGCGGTCCCCACCAGCAAGGAGCCCCCTCTGCAAACGTTTTCTTCCCAGGGAATGTTGAGAGCTGCTTTCCCGGCGCAGCCTGCCGAGCTGCCGGGAGCAGCCGCTGCTACAGGAAGGGCTCGGAGGCAGGCGCTGCGCAGTGAACGTGCTGATTCCAGCTCGTTCTGTTCCCGCTGGGTTCTGCCCAGACACTCGTGCGGCTCTGCGCGTCGCCCTGCTCCGTACGCAGGCCTATGAACCCACCACGAGACAGGGGTTTGTGCCAGTCACGGGGGCTGAATGTGGGGTTAGCGGGGCAGCCAGCGGGGCACACGTCTCCTGCACAGAGTGCTGCTCGGGCCGGAGGGCCGCGCCGCCCCCCACCGCTCTCCTGGATTTGTTGTTTTGCTGGAGGTTTTCTTCCTTGGCCAGTAAAAGCCAAGCTCGCGGTCCCGCTGCTGGCTGCGAGGCGGAACGCGACGGCCCCCCCAACGCCGCGCGCCCGCACCCCCGTGCGGGAGCTCCCACGGGACTAAGGCTGCAGCGGCGAGAGGGGCACCAACGGCACCAAGGGCTCAGGGGAGAGGCCAGCAAGGACACCCCGAGCCTGAGACTGCAGCCAGGGACCTTCTCTTTCTTTTGTGCTTGCACAAGGCTGTGGGCTTGACCACGACAGGGTGGACCTGGCCGTGAGAGGGAATCGGGGCCTTTGCTCTCGCCGTGGAGCCAAGGAACTCCCTGTGGTTAGGGCTGAGCCTGCTCAAGAGGGTTTGTGCTTTGGGAGCAGGTTGGCATGGAGACTCCCCAAGTATTGTCCAAGAGGGTCAGCAGCACGCTGGCAGAGCTGCCAGGCGCAGCCTCCTCGCCGGGCCGCGTCCTCGCGGGCTCTGCTCCGTGTGACACGGCCGCCGCGGCAGTCTGGGCTGCAGACTGCGCCACGTCCGCTGCAGCAGAGCCGCTGCCCAAGCAGGGGCCTGCCCGCAGCCCTAGCACGGAGCAGCAGCAGCAAACACAGGCACATTGCTTCCAGCCTCGGAGGGCCAGAACTTCTGCCCGGAGCCAGGTGCCTGTTGGCGCTGGGGACACCCGCAGCAGCCCCTGCTCCGGCGCTGGCGGATGAGCCCAGGGCGCCGGGCACGGAGCATCGCCAGCTCCGGCGCTTCCTGGCCAAGCCCCCTGCTCCCACCCACAACACCGGACACCGGCTGCACGAGGCCGCAGCAACCGCGGATCCACGCCCTGCCCCTTCCCAGCAGACGAGGCTGTCGCCTGGTTAAGGCCTCCCTGCGGCGCACAGCGAGCGGGGGGCGCGTGCCTGCGCCAGCCCCGTCGCTCCGCGCGTCCCGCGCAGGACGCAGCCCCGCGCGCGGCCTTGGGAAGCGCCTACCTTGCCCAGCAGCAGCGGCTGCTCGCAGCGCCCGGCCCCCTCTGCCACGAGCAAGCGTTTCCACCTCGGGCTCACTCGCTGTATTACCAAAGACTGTTTCTTTTCCAGGTCACCACTAAAGGTGCTGACGAGCAACGGAGCCACGCAGAGCTGCCTGGAAAAAACACAGAACATCCTAATTAAACGAGGGTTACATGTCCACACGTACTTCCAAATGTATCAACCCATTTTTAATTCATTTAATATCGGCTTTGTTAATTTTAAGGGCCATGAACAAAAATCTTCATCCCTTATCAAAGGCTGGATCTCATCTCAAGCTGTACTCCGTTAAGGCAGCGGGATGGCTCCACGGCCCAGACACGGCTTCAGAGAGGGCCCCGTCCCCACGGCCATGCCGCAGCACGGGAAAACGGTGCCTCGGGCAAGGAGCCGCTGCGGAGCTGTCCCGCTCTCAATGCCCACGGCCCCTGCTCCCTGCTAAGCCTCCCCTAGCCTTACTGGGGCTCACAGCAGAAAAAGATGCGTGTGTTTGTACGGTTGTGTTTAATAACATCAAGTGCGAGCAGAATGCCCTCTCTCCATCCTTCTGCATGCACATTTTGCTTAGCTCTCTAAATAAATAAATAAATAGCAATGGTTGGGAGAATCTCCTATATGCAATATTCCCAGGACAAAATTTATCTGGTTATGATTATTTAGAAATGGCTGTCCATCAGATCTCAAAATCAAGGCATAAGCAATTTTCTCGCCCTTGTAAAATACAATACCAACTGAAATTATATGCACAAACAACATTTTTAAGCATGAATATTTACTAACATAAATAAACAGTGTTTTATAACAAAAGGCATAGATCTTCAACTATAAACAATGGAAAGATATTTACAATTTGCACATACATAATCAAACAGCAAGTGTACAATTGGTCACTCCAGATCTTCTTTTTTATATTTTGAGATTTCCTTCCAAATCAAGTCATTTTAATCAGTTCTACAATGTCCATTTTTTTCCACAAAAACTGCTACGAATGCCAGATAATAGTTTATTAAAATGAATAATTTAGCAGCACAGATTTTCAAATAGAGACAGTGTTGCTAACTTCCTCGTATTGGATAATAAAATAAGGGTAGCTCTGATCATCATTGAAAATGACAAAAATCTGAGGCTCAAAGTAATTGTCCACACAGGAGTCATAGAGGTCGCTGGTGATGCTGCCAGGGTTCACGGGCGGAGGTCTCCTCATGGTGTGGTTGCCCACTGTGTATCTTCCTGTCAGCACTTTAGCCAAGAACATGTAATGGACTCCTTTGGGGGACCTTTTGGAAAAGTTATGGGAATAGCTTGCCTTTCTGGCAAAGTAACTGCCCTGTCCGAACATGGTAGCGTGCTTCCCGCAGACACGCGGGTCGAAGTTGTGCTTGCAGATCCCATCCACCACGTCCTGGGAGGTGCCATGGAACAAATGCCTCTCATTCATTACTCTGTCCAGGCCAGTCATTTTTTTAGACATATATTCCTTTTTCCTGCAAGAGAAAATGAAAAGCATGGCTGAATATTCACTGCAGTTCTGCACATGAAGATGGATTTTCACTGCAGTTCTTGGAGCAAAAAGTATCACTATTATCCTCTGGAATACCAGAGCCGTAACAGGAGACATGAAAATATTCCTGCCCATGTAACAAGACAGGACTTCTGTTCTCTGCAGTAGCACTAACACTGTGTAAGAATTAATACTGGAAGTTGCTGTGCTCACACAACCCTTTAATTTCTCCTGAGAGTTTGCATTTCTTGCAAAGGGGCAGAGAACCCACAAATCTAATTTCAAATCCATTACTAAACGACCAAAGGATAACAACTTCAAACGCATCCTCTTGGCTTTGGATGGAGCGGACTGACACTGAACCTGCGCTTTGCTGCAGCGCTGTCAGACCCTGGGCTGCCGCGTCCTGCGGAGCCAAGGCACAAACGGCTATTTTTAAAATTGCTCTCATTTGATGAAGACAGTTCCTCCTCGGCTCGCTTGAAAGGGAACGGAAAGAACAGCCGTGTATTTTTCAACTAGACACTCTAGATTTATTTGGAAGTTTCTTTGAAAACCTGTTTTATAAACATATTAATAGCACATAAAACCCCTTACACAGGAGATTTCTGGACATGAAATCAGCAATATTTATTTTTCAAAGTTATTCAACTGAAGACTGCTTTTCTTCAGAAAAACACTCTTCTGCTCTTCTGGAGTTTATGTATTCAGTTTAATGATCAATTTATATTTTGCTGCTAAAATCATTAATTTTAAAGGTACCTCCCCCCCACTGTAACAAAACAAAACAAACAACAAAAGAGCCACATTTGCACTATCTTACCTTTTATACTTCTCCCAAAGAAACTGGTTTTGCACTCTCAGAATTTTCAATATTCTGTATTTGGTCTCCGGCACTGTCTTGTGAAATAGATTATAAATGGTTCTGTAGCTTTTATCTTCCTTTGAAACAGGCACTTGGATGAAGTCCTGAGATGGATCCATACTAATCCAAGTCTCAGGGTAGAAGTTTGGAGAGGTAACAGCAGTAGGAGATAAGACTTGTGATGAAACCGGTTCAGCTGGTGGAGAGGGCACTGGAGAATTGCCACCTAAAGTCCTAGTTTGGGAAGGAGAAAGAGTTTCTAATTAAACGTTCACAAACAGAAGACCTTCAAATTACATTTATTTAGTCATCAACATATCTTCAATTACTGCTGCTCTTTAGTTCTGTAGCAATTTGCATATCTTTAATGCTTGTTTAAAAAGAACACGCCGACTATTTCTTCTATTTTAATAACTCCTGCATTCATTAAAATTAATAACAATATTTTGGCTTTCATACATGCAGCTCCACTTACAGAAATGGTACTGACTAGTGGTGACTTAAAAGCCTACTTGTCATCACCATCATTATTCACATTCTGGGCTGCTGACGAGAGCGGTAGTTACAGCAGGAGAGCGCAGGCTGAATGCTCCCACATACAACTATGTCACAAACAAGCCACGACATATTAGTGGTTTTAACATATAGCGTAAGACACACAGAATAAGAAAATAATATGAATTTGTCAACAGTCAACCTCATTTCCTTAGAATACCATACGAGGAGGAGAAAGATGCATACCTTCCTGCACAGTATAAATTAGGAATAAGCCTAATAAACAACTCTACAGGCAGAACTGGCACATATTTTTTGCAATGATACATTTTTAGTACTACCCAGCATCATAGTGAGGAGCACTCTCGTACTTTCATTTGCATAGGCCAATGCAGAGGTACATTTGCGGGTGCTTACTTCCCTGTGAGGAGCAGCCCCCCGTTTGCAGAAGGCTGCAGGTAAAGCTGGGAGACTGAGGCGACGAGAGCTGCTGCCGTGGCAGCTAGGGCAGGAAAGCAGCACCACCCCAGGGGGAGAAGCGGCTGCGGTAAAATCAAGTCCATACGAACACTGGCTGTGAAGCCAGCAGGACTATATCCTGAATGTAACTAAAACTCTGTGAAACATTTCACACTTCTGAGCAGGTCATGCCAGCTGAATTTAGGTAAACAGTAGGGACTCTGGGGCTTATGTTCACCTCAGTAAAATCTGAACAAGCCTTACTCAACTGAACAAGCCTTACTTATTGGAGTATTACGTATTTAATTCGAGGCAAAATTCTTCTGTGTTTATTAATAGTGTTAAAGAAATGTAGAACATGGATCTTCCTAATAACCATTATTGAAAAGGCAGCTACAATATTACAACGGGGATTTATTTATCATGTTTATTCCCCTTAGAGTCAATAGGTAGCAATATTCCTGCAGAACTTCACTCCCTCCCAGTAAAGATGAGGCACACATCAGCACAAGCTAGGGATTGGTATGTCAGCAAGCACAGTAAAAATACGGCACCCCTAGGTGCACTATGCTTGTTTATTCTCACTAGCTTCAATTACTTGTCAGGGTTTATTATTCAGGAGGAGCCACTAAGAGGCCAGCTCTTGGAGTCAGCACTACCACACATTAAGCACCCTTTCCTTCCGAGACCTTCTTTTGGAGTTTTACACCTGGTTGGGGGTTGGCTGGGGGAGACCAAGGAATCTCAGGTGTGACCATGACTTTTCAAAGACCTCTCCCATTCTTTAATCCAAAATCTCAACAGTTTTTTAAATACTCTGGCTGCCCCTGCTAAACATTACTGGATTTTTACACGAGAATTACAAGGTCTTTGTATAAGGAAAATAAGAATAAGGTTTACTGCAGAATAACAGAAATTTCAGAACTTGATTTACAGATTTGTAGCTGATTTAAATAGCTGTGGTCAAATCCTTACAGGTGCAGCACGTTCAATGGTCCAATAAAGCTGGCTGGAGCTACGTGAGTTTAGCATCTCTCAATCACAGACTTAAACTGTAGTAAACAGCCGCTGTCAGCAAAGCATCACGAAATATCTTAATCCTTATTTTTCACTACGATCAGAATCAGGACTGCTATGACCAGAAAGCTTGCTCCTTTTGAATACACCCTCCCAGTATTTCTTTAGGAATTTTTGCATTCCCCCTGTAAGCCTATAGCTGAAATTATTTCCACCAACAACTCGTCTTGAGGCTCTGCCCAAAGGCGCTCGCAGCGAGAGGCGGCAGCAGCACAGCGAGCTAATGAGCACTGAAGCCCCGCGCGGCAGCTAAAGCTCCTTGCTGGCCCGGCATGCCAAGCTGCCACTTTAATGACTTCCCCCCTTCGCTAACAGGACAATATGTTCCTAACTACTGGACTCTAACAATAATCTTTCCAGCTGTGATAGTGAGATCACAAAAATGGCATTTTTATGAGTTCTAATCAAAATGACTACAATGCAACACTTTCCTCACCACACCTTTGATTGGAGAACACATTCATCCCCAGTTGTGATGACAATAAAAACAGCGGAATGCTTTAATTGATCTTGAAAATTATAAAACCTTTTTGAACATTCATTTTTATGGGACCCACAGCTGAGGGCCTGGCGATCGCTAGAGGGTAAGAGGTGGAAAGCTGGACAATGGTTTGGCCAACAAAGTACATCTGTATTTCTGATATTCTGAGACCCAAAGGTACATTATAACCTTCAAGTAACAAACAGAATCTAGTGGTAAGAAGTTCCTCAGATTACTTTTCTCTCAAAAAGTGGAGAGCAGATCCCATGTGAAGGGTGCCAAAACTGGGAAAGTCTTGGAGGTCCATGCATCTCCAAATAGAGCATTGACCCAGGAAGGGTGAAGTGCCCCAAAACTGAAGGACTCGGATAGCATAAGCTTTATTTTGTGAATATCTATATGTATTTATATATGGAAGACATCCAGAAATCACATCATACTGTGCCTGTTGTTCACTCCCAAGCGACAATTTTTGAAGATACTGACTTGCAGTTGCAGCTAGGTTAGTATTTACCCAACTTTCCTTCCCAGAGCTGCAGCATACACTAAATGATGGCTTAGGACTGTCATCTTTAAAGAAACTGAGCAAGCACAACAGCTGCCGAGTGACACACAGGATGTCCTTCCAAACAGGACTGCCAGGTTCCAGCAGGAGGGTTTCAAAGCATGCAGCACAAGGCTCTTCACGTATTCTACCAAACTGGGCAACCATCAAGGCTGTGCAAACAGGATATTTGCTTCAGTGCAGTATATACACATAATTTTTAAGAAACAAGTTGAAACTCAGATTGTACTTGTTATAAAGTCAACACCATTTTATGGTTAAGATTTCCCAGATAGAGGTTTTAGAGATTTGCTTTGTTAATTTTAAGCCAGAGTTTCTGTCATAAGGTTCAGTCTCATTTTCCATTTTCAGGAAATCTGACCTCAAGGCAGTGGGAATGACAGAGGGTAGTGGGAATGACAGAGCACCACTTTGTCACATCCAGTCTTAAATGTGAGGCCACAGCTGACTGGAAGTAGTTTCTTCACACTGATCCTAAAGAATTCACAGCAAGTCTGCCCACTGTGCATTTGCCCTTATTATATTCTCTGCAAATGCATTTCTGGTCATTCTGGGGAGAGAAGGACATGGGATCATTTGCTTTCACCTACAGCTGTTCCTTAATCTTTTGTTCTCCTCTAACAAGTAAGCTTAGAGGCGTTCCTGGACCTTAACCCGGGCTCCGACTTGCAAGCTGCTTCCGGTTTAAGCTAGCCCCATGTCCATTATTTACGCCAAGAGTCACTTTAGAACTGATGCTGAATAATCTTACTCTTTCTATTAATGTAACTAACACTATTTCTCACCAATTTTTTCTAGTTTGTGAATAAAGAAATCTAAATTTTGCACAAAACAGAGAAAACAGCCTTAAGTATATTCTGAAATTTATTCTTTACTTCACTGAAAATGTTTAATAGCCTTTTAAGGTGTTAATCACTAGTAAGAGCACTTCATTCTACCTAAAGGTGGGGTTAGCAAAGCTGTCACTTCCATACTTTTAGTAATCTAGTGATGGATAATCCAAATATTCCGGATTTTTTCCAAGGAATAACTCCATGATTTTGATTAAGGAATATTCCCACCAAAATCTTTTATCTCATTTATTTTTATTGGAATTGAAAAGAGGCTCATAGAACATCTCTCTCTATACAGGAATTCCTGAATTAGGATTTTCTATTTGCAGACAAGTAACTACTGCTCTGAAAAAAAAAAAAAAAAAAGTTAAATCCGAAATTTGCAAATAGTTATAGCTGTATGAAACGAATATGACCAAGGCTTCCCGCTGCCGATCTTCTGACTTTTCTGGACAGTGATACATATTTCCCTGTTCACATCTAAAGGGATACAACATGAAGGAACATTTGAAGTTCAAAGTTGCTGGGATACATACTGTAAAAACGGCATCAGCACAATGCATGAACGAAGAAGGGGTCTCCTCTTGATTTCTCTTCTGAAGCATGCATTTTGCTGGAATCCATCTTTGATATTTAAAATATACTGATTGTGCCAGGTAACAAACCGAACCTCTTTCAGACCCCGGCAGCTGGCTTCTTCTATCAGTCTTACAACAGGCTGTTTGAGAAATATTAATAAAACAAAAGCATGCACAACAAATTATATACTCAAGAAGAAACAGACTTGCTAGATGAACAGATTTAACATAACCAGGTAGAAAAAGCATCCTACCTAGCAAGGAAGTTCAAGAACTACCTGTCAACTGCAGCAGTGAGGACCAAAATCTGTAACTATTTTTAGGATACAGATTGACCCATTTATTAAAGGTGATTGTATAACATGGTCTATGAGACAGCAAGGCACTCTGCAGGTTCACATCTTACTGCGCAATACTTTGGCAGACAGACAAACTAGGAACAGCAACAAGCTAAACGGCAGCATGAAGAAACTTGCAGAAAGATGTTTCCCTTGTCTTACAACCAGATTTCTAGAAATTAGAAATGACCTTCTTGAAACTGATGTGGGATGGTTTGCTCTCCAATTTGAGTCTCATTTGCCCCAAATGTTACGAGGGCTGATTCACGGAGCAGTCCTGCAGTGCTTAGCTCTGATTCTACTACTTTCTCTGCAAACCATGTTCAATACTGAAATGCTCAGTTCTCTTTCTCAGAAGTATCTCTATTTAAGTAACTCTCCTAAATGCTAAAGACTTTAGAGGAAAGCAGACTGAAAATATAAATGCATTACCCAACTTATTTTACAAATGATCCACAGTTCTTTTGGAAGCAATTAATTCCACTTTCTAAGTATCAAGGCATTTTGAAATCACAGGTTGGAGACCTGTCAGAGATTTAGCAGCTGTGAATAACACTGAAACACTGGATTGTTCTGTAAAACCAGTCGGACACAACCATCTTTATTTCTCTTCAAGAGAAAAAAAAAAAGTAATCGTACAGGTTCTGAGTGTACTTGGCCACCTTTCACACGAGCAGGGGAGGAGAGCTGTCTCTGGGGATGCTCGGAAAAGTCCTCAACCACCTCCCCGCTGCAGCAGGGCAGACTCGCAGCACCTCCGCGCGGGTGCCCAGGCAGCATGACTGAGTCCATCAGTTAAAATTCCACACTCCACCCCTGGTGACTAAACTGAAACGAATGGGTGGTGACAGGAAAGCTATGCACGGATGGCAGATGGTCACATCGACAATACCTAAACGCTACCTTCAGCTTGCTGGTGTTAGTCACTTAGCCTCCACTTCCTCGATGATATAGTTCTGTGCATTCCTAAAAGTTAGCTTAATATTTTAAAATAATTTCCAAACCTCTGTTCTCCAGAGGCTTCCTACATATACCCTTTGCAACAGATCATGTGGGAATCTGGCTGTAGGCTGAGCTTTTCACAGTCACAAGGTGCTGGGTGAATTTAAACAATTCCGAGAAAAGGTCTTTGGTCTCTTATAAATTAGACTCCCAGTTGGGCAGAAAACTATCTATCCTCTGTCAGTGAAAAGCAATGATCTCAAATATTATAGAGATATTATTCTTATGTTAAGCAGAGGCTAAGCAATATTCAGGCTACCTGAGGATAAAATTTTAGTGCAGTTTTGCCTTATAACCCAAAAGTGCAATTCTGGAATGTGTTACATACCTCAGAGTATTCTCTCCAACCAAAGTGGTCCCTGCAGAAGTATTTCCAGACTGTGTAGTAGTTGGAGCTGGAACTGGGGCAGGAAGGTGTGGACAGCCTCCGCATTTGGTCAAATTCAACAGTTTCATATAATTTCATAGCATTTAAATCCACCCAAAATTCATGTCCTCTGGAAAAAAAAAAAGTGTTCTCAGTTTTTGCAATTTACTCAAAAAGCATCCAGAGATATCAAAACAGACACCCAGCAGTGCAGCTAGACCTTCCCAGAGGCACCCTGACCTGACTGTGCTCATGTCACACAAACCCAATGACCTTAAAGATGTTCTGTGAGTTTAAACGGTTGGTCTCGTGTGCTCAGTTCGCCCTTTGACTCATCAGTGTGGAGCCGGGAGCCTCGCTTGGCTTACGCTTTATAGATGAGAGAGTAGAGAGTAGCAGGTTCAGTCGCTGTACCAAAGCTGTGAGGACACCAAAGGTCACGTGAGTGACAGGACAGCGGGGCTTCCAACCCATTCGCAAAGATTTTGGCCAAGTCACTGGACTCAAAGCCCCGACACACTGCTTCCTCCACCTCAAGGACTCTCCTGCCCTTCTCTGCAAAGCAGAGGTCATCTGTACTAAATACATACAAGGTAGTCAGGGCAGACTAATTCTTAAGGAGTTCCTATAGACTGTGGTGAAAAAACATGGTCTTTAGCAGAGAAGTGACAATAATTTTCCTAATCCAGTGATTCTAATTCACTACGGATTAACTGTTGAAAAAAACAATATCCATATCCTTGACACTTTCAGCATATTATCTAAATAAATACAACACACAGCCGTATTTGAAGAAGTAGTCACATACTATTCAAAAGGTTATCCTTGCAAAAGTTAGTGCTTCAGGGAAGAAAAGAAAATGTAAATGTCTTCAGATGAGGAGCATCTGCTGCCTATCCACCGGAGTTCATTTTTCTTTCGTCACATGCAACAGAAGAGAACTGGCAAAACATGAAAAGGAAAAGTGCTTTCACTATTATGGAGCTTCGGCTGAGGAATATGGGCTTGTTTTCCAGCCAAAAGTACCACCACTACAAAATCAAAGCTAATAGGCAATTTCATGTAAAGTGACTGGCATCTCAAAAGGACGTTAGCTGGTGCTGAGACTGACTCGGAGATTATATCCTCTATGTATAAGGCAGAACAAAAGTGTGCTCCCTTTTTTTCCTTACAAAGTCAGTTTAACACTGACCTTAAAGTTCAGCAATTTCTAATGTTGTTTTATTAGTTTTTTTTTTAAAAAAAAAAAAAAGGTAAAGCTTGGAGTTCTAAAACTATAAAGTAATACATTCATCTCCTAAAAAAGCCAATTTTTAGAACAACTAGGATTAACATATTTTCAAAATAATGCTGTTTACATCATTAGCTTTCTACTTTTATAAATTATTTACTAGTCATCAGAGTACTGGTTTTCATTAGCCGCTTATTTTCTGAAACAGCTTTTGAAGCGATAGAAAATACTTCCTTTGAGCTCTTAACAGTAAGCAGAAATAAAGCTGATACTTGAAATTACAGTTTATTTTAAAAACTTTGGTCCATTAATATCACAAACATTGAAATACTGTGTATGAAATTTGCAACATCAAGTGATAACTATTTTAAACATCAATAGGGCGTTATACATACTGATTTGCTTGAGAATAGCTGCAATTTTGGTAGCTCTTTCACACTGTTGCTGGTACAATCACTCAAGAGCTTTATTGTAGCATTTTCATAGAGAACTAATGAAGAGCTCAGACTAACATACGATGATCAGCTGCAACTATCCTTCGTTTCTCAATAGGAGCTGCAGGTGCTTAGCTGTTCTCAGTATCTGTTATCATTAATTGCATTTAGATTCTGTCATCTGCACAGGAAAGAAGTTTTCCCTCATACTGGGGTGCAACTTGCTGTGGTTTAATGTGCGCCCACTGCCTCTTTTCCTTTAGACTGCTCCCTTTATTTTCAGTAAACTTCAACATGGACTTAAAAGAAAGAATAGTCTCAAAAATTAAATCAAATGTCTTAAAAATCCAAATGCAAGAGCTACTTTTTAAAACTTCTGAGGGAAAAACACCTCTAAAATATTCTTTGTTCAACTCAGCCAAAGCCCAAATACTAAGTTGGAACCAGGATGAGTTTCAGCCGATTCATTGTGGTGACGTGACTAAGAACTTCCGCTCCAGGTGGGAACGAACCTGCCCGCGCTAACAATGGCCCCAAGCAGTTACTTTTCTTCCCCTTTAAGCTAGGAAACTACTATCCAAAAGGATCGGTTCAATGAGCACGGTTCTCTAGAAATCATCACACAAGACCATTAATGAAGACGTAAATTTCAAGACGACCCTGCAGAAAGTTTCCCGGATGCCTCGTTGCGTCCACGGCATACGGAATCGCTCCGGTGCATTCGGGTATGCAGAGGAGACACCACATCCCAAGGAGGGGATGCAGTCCCGTAACTGGTGTCTTCCCCTGGGGCCGCACCCTCCCCGGGGAGCCTGACACGCCGGTTAAGGCTGACACAACCCGCAGCGCTGCTCATTGATGAGATGTGCAAACACCCACGCTGCTCAAGAAAACGTGTCTCTGCACCAGGCTTAGCTAAGGGTAAAATTCTGTATCTCTTCCTAACAACAGAATGAGCAAGGTCAAGGTCAGATAAAAAAGATAAAAGACAGATTTAGGCAGAAGTAAAGCAGCACTAATCAAAATAACTCACCAGTGCAAAAACACTAAAATTAAATGTAGGACTTTTAAAAAAAACCCTATGGACAAAAATAATTCTGCAGTGCAGAAATAAAAAAATCACCCCACCTTACTGGTATGCAGTCAATTTGTTCCATAACAGCGGACTACAATCTACATTATTTGGAAACAATGTGTGAAATCATGAGGAAATCATCTCTCTGAAATACCAAACTGTGTTACTATCTGAAGTATTTGCAGACAACACCATGAGCATGATATTTGCAGTGAATTGCTTCACGAGAACATTTTAATGCTGTTTTAAAAGCATCTCAAAGCCTATATGCTTTGGTCATTCTGAATTTCAGGGCCAAATAAGATTGCCATTTTTGTGAAAAGCAAGTTTTGAGAGACTGATATAGTGAAGAGTTGGACTCATTTGTTTCATCCGAAGCAAGAATCCCCCCACACTGTGTGGATACTTTACAAAATGTATACACAAGAAAGTAATTCTTGACACAAACCACGCACAATCTCAGCATTCCTTCTCAGTTCGTTCAGTTTTCAAGTCAAATACTGTAAGAGGTTTCCATCCACTCCCAAACCCTTGATCTCTGCAAAACTGCAACAAAATGCAAAATCTTTTTATGTACGCATTTTTTCCTTTTAAAGGTGTAACCCAGAGTTTCAGTTAATTTTATAACAATTGTGTGTGTTTCATGTGGTTATGATGAAACAGATAATGAAAATGTTTGCAGTAATTCTATAAATGCAAAGGAAAAAGAATCTGAAAATTGAAATATCCTTCGCTATGCTCTAAACATAATAAAGGCAACCGCTAACAAGTTGAGCCCTTTTACACTAACCACAGATCAGTTAAGATCCTAATAAGTTAAGAAAAAAGTCCTTAAAATACTGGATGCCACAAAAGAAACTTCCTAAGTACTTGAAAAGTGACTGGCTGCTGACACATGGCCTGGATATTTGTAACATGCACTTAACTGTTAAAATAGAGAATGCAGCATGCAGCTGTAACTATGTAGCAGGGCAACGGGAATCACAATCATGCTATATGCGGGAACTGCTGGAAGGAAAAGCATTTTTTTGAGATGAACACACTCCAAAACTGCTTTTCCTAATGCTTTTACTGCAGAGCAAGCAGATCTGCATCTGCAACTCTTGAAAATCCAGCTTAATGCACACACATACAAAAAAACATTTGAGGCTGCCCATTTTCTAATTGTGGTGCTGGTGGGTAACTGTACAGTTATACAGACTTCTTCTGGCATTACTATAATGTGGGGAAAAAAAAAAAAACACAAAAAAAACCACAAAAAGAAAAAAAACCCACACACCAATTTACTCTTTCCAGAGCAGGAGAAGTTCACATACAATTTCAGTAAAACAAGTTGCAATACTTTTTCCTACATTAAATAAAATCCATCCACAACTGAATTCGCACTACTGTATCTTATTAGACTCTACTCGAGACTTACAGCATTGGTAGCTAATGACACCTTATAATGAAAACAGTTTCACTGAAAGCTAAACAATTTTTCAGCAAAATCTGTATTGAAGTTTTAGTAATGAAAGGAATAGTTTAGCAACAATTCTGTCCAGTGTTTGCTTTTTTAAAATATATTTTAATTTTCTGTAGCTCACTTGCTTTCTGCCTCTCCTTTATCAGATCCATCTCCCCCTTAGCAAACTGAGGACCGAGCAGCTGCTGCTGTTTAGTGACCTTCGCTGACAACTTGCTGGGATAGACGGGGGCATCGGGTTACCTCTTCCTTCAAGTGCTGTTCTTGAATGCATATGTGCAACCTGAATTTGAAGGATCCAAATACAGTACATTGACTGGTCACTTTTCCTCCTTACTGAAGGGAGAGGATCAATTTATCTGACTGCAAAGGTCGCCGTGTTTCTCTGAGCAGCCCATCTTTGGGTGGCTGCCTGTTACACAAATAGAGCATTTGTCCTTGGGAGACTCCCACGCATCTAAGGCCTCCTTCCAACTTGTGTAAAATACTCACGTGTCTCCCCAAAACTAAAGGATGTGGAAGGACAGCAGCTCTAAGCAGTCACTACCTGGGCTATCTTCAAAGTTGCACTGACAGTAAGAATTCCTGATTAGAAACTAAACCTCTCCTGTAATTATTTCTTGAAAAAAACATGTGGTCAAGATCTCCGAGTCACATACAATTTAAAAATTGCTATGGTATCCTCTCTCCATTCCCCCTAGCTGTGCATAGGAAAAGGCTCAGCAACTTCTTTTGGAACACAACACAGTAGAATCCTCTCAAAACTAAAACTTCTGTTAAACTAGAAATGTTTTTAAAAAGTAGTATTTTTTATATTCAACGTTAGTGAAGAGCTTAGAATCTACTTCCCAGTAGTTTTAATGGCAAATTGAGTGACCAATGAGATACTCTTTCTTCAAAAGGTTTGATCTGTGTAAACTGTGAAGTAATGTACACTTTATTTACCTTCTTTAATAATTTATCTCTATATTCATATTAATTTTTTAAATTATAGCATGCACAGGCATTCATGCTCAGATATGCTAAGAGATATTCAGCAAGTAGTTCAATAACAGCCCTTCAGCTAAAGCGTGTCCTTCGTACATTCAAAAGCCTACTGCAAGCTCCTAGAACGCGAAGCCAAGAAAAGAAGTGAATGGTGATTACAGCAGGTGACTGCACGATGACATTCCTGGGTGCAACTTTACAATACCACTGATGACAGCAAATGTGAAAAATGTACGTCTCAACCGCCCCATGACGTACTATGGGACAAAACCCACGAATGTGGTATTCCAGAGAAACAAGAAGGCTACATGCTTACAATTATGCCTGATGTGTTTGTTAGCAAAACATTACTTTATCTTCAGTATAATGATTTACTATTTCTGAGGTACTTCTGAGTGTAAACATGAAACAAAGTCTTGATCTAAAATAAAGGACGTCCCACATAACCTATAGACTGTGGATAACAAATAGATTAGGAGGGGGCAAAATCACAAGGAAGCGTCACATCAGTCTGTTCCCCAAAGGGCACCCAGGAGAACCCGTAACCAGCAACAATTGTGTGGCTGCACAGTGAAGTGAACCACAGCGATGTACACACAGAGCGTTGATGAAACACCTGAAATAGGATGACAGCAGCGCAACAAATACAGACGAAAACAGGCACAGAAATCCTTTCTTGGGAGCTGAGATGAAAAGATCCATCCCAACCACTCCTCTCAACGGCCTCCAAAGGCCAGCTCCAGGGAATACAGTCCACTGCTCCTTGCGCTTCTGTAAGAGTTTTATGGCTAACCCAACAAAACGTTCTTTACTGCTGTTCCTTGCAGCCTGGGGAGTCTCTATCTGAAAGAGGCTGTGTCTGGAGAACAGTGGAAAAGATTATGAATATTAAAGTTTGTCAGATGTTTGGGAAAGTGGGAAATTTATTCAAATTCCTTGGTGGGGCAAAGCGTTATTTCCATCTTGTCTTTGCAGCAGGAATAGCCTTCAGTAGAGCTTAACACTTATAATAAAAACAGTGCTTTTTGTCTGCAGCATCTTCCAGCTGAAAATACAAAACCTCTCTGCAAACATCATAAGACTCTGCCTCATTTTGCTTGCATAGCAGATTGTTACTATCTCCATTTTACCCCAGAAAGACAGAGGCAGAGAGAGACTTAAACAGTTTCTCCGAAGTCACACTGAGAACCTACAGCAGTGATGGTAGAAGAGATTTCCTAAGAAATTCTCTTCAGCGACTAACCATACAAAGCTCTCTGCTTATTATATAAAGCAGTTTAATGGGATCATTTCCATCAAAAGATTGAACATATTGAACCCTATTAAGAATACAGCAAAAATACATAACCAAATGCTGTGCTGTACGACAGCAGCAATTCAAAAGGAAACTTCACAAGTGTTCTCAAAAACAGAGCCTGGTGCCCTGAACAAGTTGTTTTTCTTCTTGTAGCCTTACTATAACAAATAATCAGACTAGTTTCTTCAGCACACTGATCCACACCAGCAAGTTGCCATACTGAGGTCTTTTGTTAGGTGAACGTGGTCTCTGAAAATGAGGGTGATCTGGGCTTGTTCTTCCTTGCATTCTTAAGAACTTAAACCTAACGTGCGAGTCCTTTATGCTCTTTCCATTTAATATGACAGATATTCTGCATCTTAAATACAAACAGACTATTTGAAAAAACATACTCTTTTGTAAACGCTACGAAAATGCATACGCTTTCAAACACTTCTCCCAAGTCCAGTTACATGTCATTAATCTTACCACAGAGTTCAGAGGGGGAAAAAAAAGAACAAAAAAGCAGCACACCGAACAACAAAAGTCTGTACAGGAAATGAAACTCAGTTCCCATCAGAACAGCTGTGATGCGAAGCAAGATTGAGAGCTAAACACTACTTAGATGATGAAACTGTTGATTTTCTCTCTATGACTAAACCAGTTCCTCTCTGAAATAGCAATAATCTAAAAACCACTCTAGAGAACAGATGAACTTAAAAGATCCAAACAAGTATGAAGACCATTCGTGCTTAAGGTTGCAAGACGATTTAAATCAAATTCAGTTACTACAAAAGATAAAAAAGAAAAAAAAAAAAAAAGGCATTTATACTTCCTGATGACTGAATATTGGAAACATTTCATCTCATTTGGGATAAACAGTTTGAAATTATTGGCTATGGTCCAGCTTTGGTGGGGCATATAGGTGTTATATAATCCCAATATAGGGGTTTATATTCCAGAGATTATTGAAACCAGAGCTGTTTGAAACTCTTTCACTTCAGGTATTTCGTCTTAATTAGATCCCTCTTTCTAAACAAATATACTGGTAGCTTGAAATAGGACTGCAGACAAGAGCAGCCAAAATCTTCTGCAAGTGAAACAGAGACTGACTCTGTAGGCAGTAGCAGTAAACAAGCACCTGGTAATATCGAGCAAAGTAACAGGCTTTCTGCAAATTTTTGATAACTTAGCAATAAAATGCAATCAAATCCTGTAGAACAGCCACAAGGAGCTGAAAAGCCGTGTTCTTCTCTCCCAGGGGCACCACAGCAAGGAGGAAAGCACAGGCTGGTAAAGGGGCTTGATCTTATCAGTATCTCACCATTCCTAAGCTGAAGAGAGGGATGGCAGGTGGAGGGACAGGAAATTACTTCTATATTTTACTTGATCCATCCCCGCCTCGTGCCGTACTGCTTCTCTCGCCTACAGTCGTACACCATGCAGCCCAGATACAGTAAGAAAGATGCAAAGAAGATAAAGATGCTACAGAAAGATTTAGATCCACAGCTAAATACCCTCAGAAAATCTTTTCTTTTTCTATCAGTACTGTAGTTCCACAGCTTATCTTCTGTTTCACAAGAAAAAGCAAGAGTTGGCGAGGGGGTTTCTGACCATAAGCACTGATGGGACATGCTGCCGAGCAGGGCATGGCAATAGCAGTGCGTGACTGTTCTGTTCCCGTGCCCTTCCCAGGACACCCACTGCTGGCCAGTGCTGGACACAAGGTTCTGCGCTAAAAATGCCCTTTGGTGTGAAGGGCTATTAAGTTCTTACAAAATCTGCAGCAACAAGGACTTGAAGCACATTCAAATCTTCCAAGGATTACTGCGTGTACCATATTTCATAATTCAAATCCAAGCTGCACCTTCTGTTTGTACTAGAGGATAAACATGGACGTCCTTGTCTGAGGTACACTGCTGGTTTCAAAGTTTCAAAGGTCTCCCACCCGCCCCAGACGTGGGGATGGTTCAGGGAGGCTTTCTGTTTGCTTTAATTTCTGTATCACTGCGGCCACAGGAAGTAGCTCTAAAACTGATAGGGCAGGTTGGTTGCTGCACCTGGGCCGGGCCTAAGCTGCCTGGCTGACTTCTGCGGGAGTTCAAAAGCCAACACCAAATTTAGTACGTGGAAGACAGTGCCATGAAACACATCAAGCGTCATACACATCATGAGCAAAAGGAAAGGGCGCTCTGACTATTGCTTCAGTGATGCTGCTATCATCTGAGAAGTGTAATCTCTTCATTTGGAAATGGAATGAACAGGAAAAAGAAGAGTACTCTTTTTCTAGCTTTTCTGCGAGGTCAGGAACCTGTGGCAGGTACCCCAGAGCCAGCACCTGCGCAATTTGGACTGACAAGTGAGAGTGACAATAAAGGAGAGGGTCTTCAAACTGCTCAAGAGAAAGATTCACTTATAAAAAGCTGCAAAGAGGAACACAATCTAAAGCACCTACATGACTTTGCAGGTTAAGGCTTCATTTTTTTAAAAAAGTATATGTGCCTGTTTCTTCTTTTTGGAATTCTATTCAGTTTCAAGACTTAATTACTGAAAAATACCTGAGATTTATGACAAATAAAGAAATTGCATCAATTTAATCAACACTTAACACAGCACGATCATATGCAAGTGAAGTCTAACGTTCACTAGTGACGACCGGTTCCAGATGTTTGAGTTTCTGGATGTCCCAGCTGGATGTTTCAAGTCACATCCTCTAAATGGGGCTTCCCACCAAAGGTATCTTCCCTAGAAGGGTTGACTGCAAGTTGCAAATTTTGCAATTATTACACAAATCAAATTCCTACCAATTTCAACAAACGCATGTCCTAACCATGAAGGAACTCCAGGATCACCGCTCTTGCTAAGCAAATAATCGTAACAGACTCTCTCTGTTCCTCATCCTTAAAGCCCTGGGCAGGCAGACTGCTCCAGTAACACGATGGTCAGGTTACCTATAAGCAATTCTTCCCGGCAATCTGTTTGAAACAATCATAAATCTTTGTTTCAGAAAGGACTGTTTTATTAACAGGAGTACACACAGAACAGACTGACCTCAACCTGAAGCCAGGTGACAGCTGTTTCCAAAACTGTCATATGTTTACTGACATGAAACAAGGAAAGGTATATAGGAGTGATTGCTAATTCCCAACAGCTTTGTGTAACACTCAAAACCTCCCCTAGACTTGTATAGCTAGAAGCCAATTAGTTTTATTTCATATGTAAATGGTACCATAAAGCAGGGCAAACACAAATCCTTTGAAATGTACTCTTACAAAGCACAAGGCATGCACTTCTCAAATCACTTCATGTGCTTTTTAGTTGGTGTCTCTGCCTTGCATTCCTTCCAGTAAGGAATTCAGAAGTTCAAAACCACTCAGCTGTGTATACTCAAGAACCTCCACCCACAAATCACAAGTCAGTACTTTTCAGCTGCTTTCTCATCTCCGGTGTTATCAATAACAGGAGTTCTCATACACTGTGGCAGCTGTGCAGATCAGCAAGATAACTTTGTGAATTTAACCATTCAGTAGGTCACAACTAGTCAGAAGTCCCTGAACAAGAAGGATGAGTCCACTGGGCTCTATGTGATTTTAAAGTCAAGCCTACAACTGCTAACAGCACCAGAGAAACAGTGACCCAATGAATACCAGATCCAGGAGGATCTGGAGGCTTTCCTGGAGGCTTATTTTGGTCCCGATTTCCTTTTTCCTCCCCGCTCCCTCTGCACACTGGTTGCTAGAGCACTGGGTCAGAGGCAGTATTTGTGTTGGCTGGGTGTGAGCGTCGGGCACGCGCGCTGGCTCAGCCTCCACCTGCAGCCCCGCAGCATACGTGCCGTGCGAGCTCCCGCGCAGGCACGCGCTCTGCTCCGCCTCGGCTCCCAACCAGCTCACAGAACATATGCAGGTTGAATTACACCAGAGACTTTTACTCCTCCAACCAACTTGACTGAAACTATATGTTAGGATTCTGCTGTAATTTAATACAGAGCCAGATGTAGCTAGAAG
The DNA here is from genome assembly GCA_003342815.1 of Eudromia elegans. NCBI lineage: Eukaryota > Metazoa > Chordata > Aves > Tinamiformes > Tinamidae > Eudromia > Eudromia elegans. Next base: position 1,014,307 of record PTEX01000138.1, read on the forward strand.
TAAAAGGAACTGAGCAATCATGTCAGTTTCAGATTACAGAGAACTCGGCTACAAAAGATTGTTGTTTGAACTATTACACTTCATACAGGGATTTTTCTTTATAGAATGTTGCTACATTAAAAAAAAAATACAACTCAGAGATGCTACTGTTTCATGCGAGTTGGGATATGCCGGGGCATAGGCAGTCAGACACAAGGACATCCCTCTTTGCCAAGAGCAGGGTGAAAACTCCAGCCAAAGTCTGAGGGGCCAAGAACTGCACAGTTGTTTGAATCACATCCTAAGAAAGTAATGATGTGTCTTATTTTGAAAAGCAACAAAGGCATGACTGGACAGGTGGGAGGTGGGTGTGTGGGGAGAAACAGCTTAGTTCTGCAGCCAAGTATTTCCCCATGCTGAAGGGCATCTTAAAATATGTCAGCTTGGGTGCTCTTGCACTGGAGAGCAGCACTTGGCCTTGTCCTCTGAAGCACTGAGGTTTGGAAAGGGTCCAAGGCCTCTCCTCATCCCAGTGAGGTGCTCCTATCCCCTCTTGATTAGAGATATTGATAGGTGGTTATAAACACTTCATAAATTTAAGAAGGGAAAAAATTAATTTATCCCTAAGCTATATATTTAGTTTGAGGACAAACTGCAATAATTGATTATCTGAAACAGCCTTATCCCAAAGAAAGAATTAAACAAGCTTTATCATTTTTCCTACTTTAATATCATGTCCCCTTAAGTAAAAAAAACAACAGCTGAATGTTTGTTACTCTGCCCAAAGAAACTCATATTTGGATTTAGAGCTTTTTCTCTAGCTGACCAGTGGCCAGAACCCCTCAAACAGTGCCGCTTCCCCGCAGCGGGCACAGCAATGGCTGCAGCCCGCAGTACCTGTTGTTAGGCCACACAAACTGCATCCAAAACAAAAGAGGACAAGCAGCTACCACCCCTGGTTACTAGTCAGGCGTTCTTGGACACGCAAACTGCTGAAGAGGCATTTCCGTGTTATGCGCAACCTGCACAGAGAGGCCTGTAAAGCCAGTCTGACCACCAAGGATTAGTAGCTTTAGCTAAATACTCCACTCAGCATGTGAACGCGAGCAGCTCTTGCGTGTTGGCCAGTCCTCGGACAAGGCTCAGCATACTGCTCCTGCCTCTTGTTGCCGGGAGACCCAACATCACCAGCGAAGTGGCTTGCAGTGACCATAGGCACACTTGGCAAGGCTCCCACACAGGCCAAGCTGGCCACACCTGAAGGTCCAGGTGGCTCTTCCCAGGCAAGGGGTTGTGTAAAAGACAACTCTGATACACCTCTATTTCAAAACCTTATATAGACTTAATGTGCTTAACATGGTTTTAAGTTTTAAAAAATATCAAATTCACTGTTTGCAACTAGAAGCTCTAGTCTTAAAAAAGTTTCATTTCTAGGTTCTTACTACTTATCTAGAACTCCAAAAATACATATGTGAGTTGCAGAATTTGGCAATTTTTAATTCCATTGTAATTTTTTACATAACCACAGGAATGGCAGAGGATTCTGTAAGTTTATAGCAAATTCTCAACTTTGCATTCAGGTGTGATTTTGTAGCACTGATGGATGCAATTATCTTCTCAAGGCCACTTGAGAGAAGGAGGAGAATTCAGAGTGCAGAATCAGCAGTTGTATAGGGATACTTAAATTCAGCTAGATGATGTTTAAGATCACCTTAGTTTCAATAAACTACTTCTGAAAAAAGAGTCCGGCAAATGTTAGTGCGTAGCTACTTGCTTAAGCTGAGCAATGCTGGTTTGCCCTGCAAGAACCTGTCCCGCCGCAGGGGCTCCCGCAGAGCACACGGCGGTTGTGCCCCGGCACTCCCGGCTTTGCTGGGATCACGCTGCCTCTCCGACTTTAGTCACGGTAACAGAATGTAACGTGTCTGACAACCATCCTGATAAGTTTCTTCCCGACCGGCTCGGACAGACAGAAACTCAGTGTACCAAGATGCCAAAATACTCACCTGACTGGAAATCTGCAAAATACGTGCAAAGGCAGAGAGTACTATTCAGCCAGCTTTGCAGCAAGGGGAGAGGGTGATTAAGCAGTTGGGAAGCATTGCTTCCTTTAATCACTCTGACTCCATAATTTAAAACGCATAGATCATGTGTGTAGCAATGGATCCTGTGATAAGTGCTTGACAAAATAAAAAAGACTTTTCACTCATTTGCATAGAGCTCAGATTTTAATGACTTGCATAGGCTTGTCTTATTCCTCTGAACATTTGCTATTTCTGTTTTCAGAAATCTTTTGAAATATTTGGAAAATATGCAAGTCTCTCTGCTGTAAGATATGGTGGATTTCCTCTGCTGTGCAGTTAGAGAGTTTTTTTGCTGTTGTTTGTGGAGAGACCAGCATATTTTTCCCACGGCAATTATATAGAATATTATTACTTCCTATATTGCATAATTTATTTCCTACTTCATTTTCAGGGCAGAGGTATCTATATTCTGGTACTACCTTCAACAAGAAGTATTAAGTCCATATGGGAATCAAAGTTGATAAAACTCGAGTTTCAGGGTGTAATGCAGTATCCCGTTAGGTCAATGCGAAGACTTGCACTGATTTTAACCATCAGATTGGGCCTCTGATGCCCAGTGGGAAATGTCAACGTAGTAAATAAAAATATATCTGCCCTAAAACATTAAGGAAGAAAAACTTCAGAAAGCCGAAGGGACAATGAAAAATCCCCAAAGACTCACATGCCAAAGAAAACATTGGGAGTTTTCCCTGTACAACTATGGAACTGTCATTTCAAACCTGACTATTGCTAGAATTGAACCAGAGAACTCTCCATTACTATTCAAAAGGAGCTACAAAAGTTGAAAGGAGTTTTGTTTCAGAGCTCAGCGGGCAACACCTAGTCCGAACGGAAAACACAACCAGGGAAACTTGCTGCTTGCCTACTCATTTTCTGAAACTAGAAAACACTACTACACACAGAGGAAACAAGAACTTCTAATGTACACTTTAAAACTTTTAGGTAAACTACTTAAACAGTAGATCAACATTCTTGAAGGTGTCACCCAGGCTGCTCATAGTGAAATAGCTGAAACATCACTATAAATTATCAAATATAGGAAAGTGAATATAGCATCTAATTTTAGTTCCTTAGAATATAATTATGACAATTGTGCTTGCGACACATACAGTCGCTCCAGAATCACAAAGCAGAAAGCACTGATGCATCTTTCCCATTTCAATCACTGCAAAGGCTCCTTCATCCTGTCACATTTCAAATATGGAGACAAGGCTAATTAGGAACATCAAGTACAACTTTGCACAAGTCTGTCGGCTCTCAGTTTTACAGAACTGAGGTTCTCTGCTTTCACACGCTTCAAGTGCTTCTGCTACAAATAATACCCTGCAGATATTTAGCAGTAGTTTTAATTGGTGTGAAAGAATTTTCTGTCTGTGGCAAACTTGCTATATATTCTCCAGCTAACATCACAATGTCTGGAAAATACTTGTATTTTATATATCAAATAAGAAAAAAGAATATTTCTTCAGTATTTCTTAACTGTTTCTTGGCTAGGCTAGTAGTCGACTAGGCTAGTACTCTTGCTTTTGCTAGGAGTAAGAAAGTAAAATTCAGTCACCTACCGATACTTCACTTTGATCCTGTCATTATCAGGGTTGCAGTAGAGTCTTTCCAGATGTTCCTGGGAATCATTGGTCACGCTCTGCCAACTCTGAGTTGCTGTCCTCCTCACTTGCCAGTGATATGGCAACACTGTGTGATGTTTGGGACAGTCATTGCCATAAACACAAGTGCCCTGCAGGAAATCCACACAGATTTCTACTCCATCCTCCTGATGGGTGTGATATTGCAGTTGGTTCAAGAGCTCAAATACCAGATCAAGAGAAGCTTCTTCACTTTTATCCTGGAATATGCCAGCACTGAATTTATCATTTGGGTTCAAACTGTACTGCATTGGGCTGCTGTTCTCTTGGAATAAGCCAGATGTGTAGCTTTCAAGAATCTTGTCTGGGAACAAGGGGCAAGCTGCAGCATCATTAGAAGGTGTGTGCAAAGGATGATCCTGGCATGATTCATCACTAGTAGTAGCAGCAGTTCCAGGGGTAGTTTCCAATGAGAAGCCTTGCCCTCCTGACTGGACCTCCTGCTCAGGATGCCCAGGAGAAAGATAAGCTGCTGGCAGTTTGCTTTGCACAGCTGGAGCAGCTGGCATTAACACAGTCACATTACCTTCCGGTTTGGGGCAAGAAGAGCCAAGTTCCAGAGCCTTTTTCACAGCAGGTTCACATAAATCACTCTCTCTTCCACCTTGGCCACGGGGCACAAAGACTCTATCCAGCGCTCCAGCTCCCAGCAAACTGGTAAAGATTGGCCGCAAAGCCCGGAGAGTTTCTGTGTCCAGTCGCTTCTGCACTTGCTGCTTCTTCTTGAAGCAAGGCTTCACTGGGGGGAGTTTTTCAGACAGTCTTACCCGGGGAGGAAAGTCCTCAGAAGGAGGGCACTTCATTCCTGGGCAGGGAGCCTGCTGCATGACACACGCTGGCTTTGGTTCGGTGTCCATCAGACACAGACTTTGCTCTCTCCAAACCACTTTCAAATGTCTCAGAGCCTCACAAGAATCAGTCTAGGGCAGAAAGAAAAACAAGACAGTTAATCTCTCTAATTGCTCATGGTTGACACGAACAAGATCACCCCTGGAGAGGATTTCAAGCCAGCAACAGCAGACTCCTCCCCTCTCTGTGACTGTGGGTAGCCCCTAGGCACGTAAAGCATAAAACCAGCTAAACTTGAGCTAATTAATCCCAAACACGCACTCATCCTCTTCTCACACACATCGTCTGACACGCACGATCAGTCCCAGGAGGGGCAGGAAGGGGGGGGGCGGAACTGCTGCCCTCCTCCCTGTGAGGATGTTTATTACTAAACAGCACTCAGGCTCGCTATACTCAGCTAAGGCGAACGCTGCGTCGTGCTGGCTTGTCTCACGCGCGGGCTCGAGAACGGAAGCGTGAGCAGGCGCACAGCCCCGGACGCAGCAGGCGAACACCGCACTCCAAAACATGCACGCACCGTTTCTTCCTCCCACCAGACAGACCAAGCTACACGTCCCTGTTCTATCCGTGCACATCCCCCCTCACGCCATCTCACCCTTCCCCCAGCAGCATTATCAGAGAACTGCTGGTCTCACATAAGCGAGAGGCAAACTTCACGCTGACTTCAGCAGGGGCAAGGATTTAATCCCTGGCTTTATGAACACAGCAGTTGAAGCACTCACAGCCTCTTCCTCCTACACGCCTGCCAATCGGTCCCCAGCACACCCGACGTTCCCGCTTCACGCAGTGCCCCGCACTGTGACTCGCACACACTGGGCACGCAAGCACCCGCCACGACATCCATGCCCAGTGCACACTGAGCTGACAGGATTAAAGCCAGCAGCATTGGGGGCACCGAGAAGTCAATCACTAGCACGGGGAGAATAAACTACTTCTATTAATAGGATGACTACTTTTAATAAAGTAGAAGAACACATTAAAGAAAAACACCTAGTAGGTCATCAGAAAGCTCATACCTTTTAATCAAGAATCTTGCAATATTTGATTACATTTAATGAAACACCCTTTAGGCTCTTCACATTCAGCCTCTAAGCTTTGAGTGGAGCACATTAAGGGCTACTTCCTGGAAACATGTATTCCAAGCAAAGTAATTTTGCATTTAAAACAAATTCTCAGAAAACTGATAAAAAAATAGCAGTAATCAAAAACTTTTAAAAAATGTTCTTCAGAATTCCTCATGGAATCTTTTTTATTTTAGAATCTTCATTGATATGGGTTTTGCACTTTCCTGTGAAAGAGCATTACCAGGACTGCCAGGAAAGAGAAAAGAAATTGTACCTCTTCAATTTCCTATTTTTAGGTTAAGTTTAAGACAATCTATATCTTTGTTAGCCACCTAAAATAAATTTCAAATTTCCTGGACTCGCTATCATTCTTCCATGGACAGACCAGGCAGTTCTTTCTCTTGCTCACAATCAGTTCCTTAAAACTTCAAGTAATTTCAAAGGTCTGAAATACTCAACTGCAAAGGAAATCGGATGCTTTGCCTCACTGTGCTTAGGTCTAACAGCATCTCTGCTATATAAGAGGATCAGGCTGCATCCAAGGAGTCCCACTGTGCCCAGGAACCAAGTAAGTGACTTACGGTTATTTCCAGTCCTACTTTTAATGTAATTCAATATCGTTACTGCTCATTTCATTACTGGAACGTTTAGACTTTGCTGCCTTTTTCAAGAATTGCTTTATCGCATGTAGTTAATTTGCCAACAGCTCTAAAGAATAGAGAGCAGTGGCAACAGATACCAGGATTTGTTGGTGTTTCTAAGTAAGCATTTCAATGCCCGCACGCAACCAGTATCGCTCGAAACAGCGCTACGAGCCCCGGCGCACAGTCACCTGCACGCCGAGTTTCGCAGCAGGGAGAAGCCCTGGAGCTCCCGCCGCTCTCCCGGGGGCAGCGAGGCCGCGGAGCTGCCGCGCGGCGCCGCCACCCCGCAAGACGAGTCCCGACGGCAGCGCAAGCGCCTGCCCCGCACCCGAAGCGCCGCCGCCAGCCCCGCCACCCTGCGGCGAGCCGGGGCACTCGGTCTCCATTCAGCGACGCCTCGAGAACGAGACGGAGCGCGGGGAGCAGAAAGAGAAAATAACGCGGCGGCGCCCTCTGCGCTGCGCCCCCCCCGCTGCGCTGCGCGCCCCCCGCTCCGCGCTTACTTGTGGGCGCCCGCCGGGCCGCGCCGAGGCCGCCGGCTCCTCTGCGCGCCGCGTGCGGCGGCGGCCCGCTTAAATACCGCTTCCCGGAGCGGGGCCGAGGCGGGGCGCGGGCGGCCGCGGCTCCGCACCGCCCCCGCCGCGCCGCCAGCCCGGCCCGCAGCGGCCCCCAGTGGCCGCGGAGACCCTGCCCGGCCCCGCGGCGCTCCGAGACACGACAGGGCCCCCCGCGGGAGCCACCTCCTCCCTCCTCAGGGCCACCGAACTTCGCTTCGTGTCACGTCACGGACTGCTGCCCCGTGACGCCTCATCACCGCTGCCGGGGCAAACCCAGCTCCGGGCTCGGCGTGGCCTGAGCTCACAGCCTTCTTGCACAGCGATGACGGGGAGGGTGGCCTAGAGCGCTACCCCCTGCCTGGTATCTTCCCAAAAGGAAGCTCAGGTGGCGGCAACTCCGGGGTTACAGTAAACTGCCCTTTACTCACTCCGGGGATTACAGGAAACTGCTATTTACTCACACAGTAACTTTTAAAGGCGAAGAACACAGTTCTGAGCAACATCAGGATTAAATGCATCTGCCAACAATCTGCCAACAATCCCTCCAAATAATTATCCAGAGGTAAATTACTTCAAATGCTACAATTTGTATTGATGGAACACTCGCTACATTCAGCATGCTTTTAAAAAAATAAATCCATGTTCCCTTCTGTACTATACAAATGCTCAGTGACTTTATGAAGTTAGACATACAGAGAATAGAGGCAGCTGGAACAAAACTGTCCTTTCCAGATGACCAAGCAGTCTCACAGTGCATTCCAAAGGAGTTGCACAGCTGCACTTGTAACACAAGGAAAACATGCCATTGCTACAAAGAATTTACAGACTTTATCTTCACGCCATAATGACACAGTACAGGCTGGGCAAAGACGGCACTCGGGTCTAGAGAAGCTGAAAGCACATTTTCATAATGGTCAAGCAGCATTAACGCAACTCCTGGGTGTCTGAAGCATCAAGTAGACACAGCCTTACACAGGTTACAGCACAGTGGCTGGTAACTTGTCGTACTCCCATTCAGCGAGGAAGAGCTGCATACACGTTTGCACTTATTTTAAAATTGCCAAAATAGAAGTGAACTGCCTGTAATAGCTTATTTCATGGCTGAGATATAAATAAATAACACAGATGGTTCAACTACACAGTCAAACACACACACCTCCCACTACAGTGAGATTGTAAGGATGTATCTGAGGGAAGAACAAGGCCCAAAATAACCGTCTTTCTCCAAACAAGTGTATAATTAAAGGAAAAACATCATGACACACCATCAGATCATACAGCGATTTTGAGGTTACTCCACATATACATATAAAGAAACTGATCACCAGGAAAGCATGATCTCACTTTTAAATACTTGGTTAAATCTTAAGCAAAAGAAGAGTGAGCTCTAATTTATTTCTTTCAGATGGCAAACTGCATCACAGTAAATGTAGTAATTTACAATTCTGACTTGCAAATAAGGGACTAATCAGTATGCGCACTTCACTTACCCAGTGACAAAAGAATGGACTCAACTTCAAACATGCACATCAGAAAAAACTAAAAGAGGAAGGCGTTGAGGCTCCAACACATTTTCCTTAGTGACAAAAAGGAAAATACAATTCCTTTTGTATCTAAAAACCTGCATAATGAAAACTACTTCCTTAAGACACATCATAAGACACATAATGTTAGAGAAAAGTTCATTTGGGTATAAAACATCAGAAAAGGAAAATTAAGTCAGCAAGGGTAGATGGGACTTGGAAGGGTACTGTGAAATAAGGTGCACAACAGATATGATGCGTGTTCTCCCTTCCTTTGAGGCTATTTAATCCCAAGTATACCTTGCACACACTCTGTATATCTTTCTCAGCTACAGTATCTAGTTCAGTCATCTATCCAGAACTCTGAGGGTGTTTAGGTTTTCATTTCAGTTCAGCCTGCTTCAGAGAAATGCTGACTCTTCTTTACTTAACAGATTTGGCAGGAGCTGTGTAATTCTACAATAGTCCATTTTTCACCACAACATATAAAATAGATCGAGCCTGTTGATGTATAAAGACTTCTTTCTTTTCCCAGTTTAGAAGTTGAATAAATAAAAATACCGATACTTTTGAATTTTTGAGTGTGTTTCTATCCACGCTCTGAATCCTAGGTCAAGTAATCCCTTTTGTTTTATTTAACAAAAAAAAAAAAAAGTGCTTAACATATTCACATGAAGGAGAAAAACAAAAGGCATTTCCCATAACGGCATTTTGCAGAGAAGAGGGCAATGTGGGTTTATTAAACCTGGGTTTAATAGGAGTGACATCACTCAGGGATAAGTCACTTTGTCTAGTTCATCTAGGTAGGTTTGCAAGATCCAAATGTGATGAGGGGAAATTTTGGGATGATTAAGCCTCTCTCCACTGAAAATGCTGGAAACGGATCACACATTGGCTCTGCTGGTACATACTGCTTCAGGTCAGAAGCACCTCCTGGTGGTGGCAAGTCCTGCATGTCACAGCCCACCAAGTAGCCTGGGACCCTGGGTACGTGTTGTACCACGTTTAAAAAAAAATCATGTTTTAAAAATGGCCAACTTCTTCATTGCCACACTGAAGAATAGTTTCTAAAAATGCCATTATATTACAGACAAGTTGATCAGTAGATAAATAATAATAGTAATTGCTACTCCTTCTCATCTCCTATTCCAGACAGTGGTAGCCATAAATCTTAGCTAGCAACAGTATCGCATAACTCACTGATAAATGTATTTGGCTCTTTAGAGGATAGCATCAATCCACAGCGATTCTAAAAAAATATAAACCCAGATTATTCCCCTGGTACTATCCACAAGCAAGTGAAAAATGAGAAGACACACTCCCTTATGTTGAATGACCAAACTGCTCACCTATGAAAATCTAGCACTGGTATAAATGGAAAGAAAAGGACTAATTTATTTGTTATAAAAGTCCAGGTAAATTATTCTTGCAAATTAAAGGACATATATTCACTATGTGATGCTATTCTTCAGGATATACTTAACATTATTCTCTTTGACAGAGCTCAAAAAAAGTCTTAAGACCAGAATAACTCCAATTACTATCAGTGCACAAAAGTTTCTGAATCCAGACTCAACTTCTAAATTTATAGCTAGTGATATTAAAAGTCATATTCATCTTCCTTTAATATTTCATGTTATTAATTATAAGCTTTTCAAACATCACCATTGTGTGTTTCTATTATTTACTAAAGCTTTGAAAGTTCAATGACCTCACCATTTCAGAGAAAAATAAAACATACACACTGCATATATGAATATCATCACAGCTTTAGTTATTTTGCTGTCATGTGAGATTATCTCTAAGTGACATATGATTTGGGACAGGCATGCACGATTCAAAAGCAGCCCTTTTCCTGGAAAAAGTGTTATGGTTAATCAGCTATACACAGATATCTTGCTATTCTAGGACTGCCTTCAAGTGATGGACCTAGAACTTTGGCCTATACGTCCAGCAAAACATTCTAGTGCTTTTGGCATAGCAATATAGTAACTGTATAACTTACACTTAAGCCTTAATAATAGTTCCTTACTTACTGTATCAGGAAAACAATTAATAGTTTTAATCACAAAAAGAAAAATGATTAAGTATTGCCGATAGCATTTTTTAAGAACTTACTTTTCCATATGGTGTTTTCTTCTCTAGCTGTACCATTCAGTGTTGTGCCCGTTTGAAAAGCAAATAATGATGTTTCAAAACAGCAGAATACAAACTTTTTTAAAAAATCTACGCATTTGTAGACAGAATTAAGCAGCAAGCAGCAGGTTTCAGTAGATTAAACCAAAACAAAATAAACCCAAATTTTGAATAGTATTTTGTGACTAGGGACTAAGACAGTCTTTCAGCTGCGTGAACAGGACTTCTGGAAATACTGCCTTTAGTTCACAGTATCACATATGCGTTTGTGTATCTGCTTACTGGACTGCACAAACATCCTTGTACATTAAACTGAGTAAAGGCACCTATCCAATTTTTAAGTTGGCTTAGATACATGAATACATAAATTGGTAGAAAACATGCACACAGTGGGGACACTCATTCAGTTTTGACAAGATTTTGCTGGACTGGAGCACCCTCTCGTGGAAGTCATGCTGCAAGTACGCCTTGGATCTATACAGGTAAGGCCAAATTGCCTGTCTTAACTTGGTAAGCATGTAAATAAATCGATTCATATAACCCACAGGTTTTGACTTTTACATTTACAATGTGTGAATAACAGTGCTTTGTTTCTTCTCCTTTTGGCTGACTCCTAGTTAAACAGGCTATGAACATTTCTTTATAATTCATTGTTGGCCAAATAACACTAAAAAGGGTCTAAAAATTAGCAGACCTGGTTTCATCTAAAATATGTATGTAGGTGACTATCTACATGCAAACAATAGCCAAAGCATTCTACAGGGGTACATAGATGGCAACAGCCTTGTAGTATTCTAAATCCAAAAAAACAGCTAACGCCAGTTCACTAGGGCAAACCTTCACTAGAGCTCTCTAAAATCCACATTGTAATCGGTAATGGGAGCCATGCAGTACCCTTGAGAAGCAGAAAGGATGAAGGAGCACAAAGATCCACCTGCACACACCCCTTTAAAAGGATCAAGTCTTGCAATGTAAGACAGGAAAGTATTAAAAAATCCGACTCCTCCTCTCCCGTCTCTACATGATTCCAAGGACAGAGAGGAAAATAGCAGCATCCAAGAGTCAGTATATGATGAATCCAGAAATCTGGGCTCAGGATATATTGTTAACATTCAAACCCATAGAATTAACTGTGATTCCTGAAAACGGTAGTAATCAATTTGTAATTACTGTCAGGCATATCAAATGCACCTGGTGTGACAGCTGTAGCTTCATCAATTGTAACAGCACAATAAAGTTCTAACTCTGATAAGCAATACAAAAACATCTGGAAGAAAAAAAGGGATGAGGTCCTATTTTCTTACCACCAATTAGAAGAGGTATATGCACTCCTTTGAAATCCTACACATCTTTCCTCAGCATCGCAATTTATGAACTGTCCCAGTTTGGGGCCCTGAAGCCTCATAGTCATGGATATTGTGAGCAGCTGCATATAGTCGACAATTTGCGGAGCACATAAAAGAAAGCATAGTGCGCAATAAAATACAGGAAAAAAGAAAAAGGATTGATATATTCAGCAAATGTTCTTTGTCTGAAAGAAAGTTACTCTGGGTAGAAGAGATGCTATGCTGCACATTCTAGAATGAGAACGTGCATCTGAAAGATATTTCTTGAGGGAAGAATCTTTTGTGTAGGAACACACTGCAAGTGCTTCACTTTCTAGAACTGATAAACTCAAGCATTGCCGAATTCAGCATCCCTGGGGATGCAAGATACTGCCTTGCTCTATCAACTCTGTTCACCTCTTTTTGTTACATTTTCTATGGTCTTTTAAATTAGGGGGGGAAAAAAAAAAAAAAAAAAATCAACCAAACACACACATAACTTGGAGAAATTTCTCTTAGCATATATCCATGTTGAGACTGACATGACTTGCTAGCTAGAACATACAAAGTTAATCTGCAGTAATCTGTCAATGGGGTCATCTCCAGTCTATAAGTGTATGTTATAAAGTAAACAACCCTAGCTTAGATCTGCACCAGGCTCAGAGTCACCACAAGCATGTAGCTACTTGCTGCTAGATTTAGCTCCATACGGTGCTCACACAGAAGCTCGAAATTACCTTCCCATTACAGATTTTGTGCTAAGCTCAGGAGAGGAACTACAACATTGCAGACTCACGATGGGTCTTGATGATTTGCCCAAGGATGTCCACACTCTGTAGGCCTTGCTCAGCATCATGCTCCCTGGCTCTCGCATTGCTACCTACCTGCACACATTCCATGCCTGGCCTTCTCTCCAAGGGCAGGAATCCCACAAGGGCCAGCCTGCCTAAGCATCCTGTTCCATCTAGAAAGGGATGCCCATAGCACTGGTGTACCCATCTCACTTATACAGGAGCACCCCAATTCTCAGTATTAAATAATTATAAAAAGGAGAGGTAATAGGAAATCTTATTAAGAACTGAGTGGAGGTATACTTATCTAACGTGCTATGTTGGCTGGATACAATTCCTTCTCTTCATTCTACACAAACTGTTACAGTAAAATAAGTATTAACGTGAGTTCAAATGTTTGACAATTACAAGACTAGTAAAAAAAAATAGATACTTTGTCTGTACTATATACGACTACCGATAACCATTCAAAAGAAAATATAGTCACAAGTATTCCCTTTCATTCATCTAAACATTCTTCACGTAATCCTTTAGTTTCTAACTCATCTTTCTTGCTTGCATTTTAAGGGCCATCAGCACACAAGTGGCCAGCTCTTCTGACAACACATCATCTGCTTACATTTTCCTGTGGGCAAGATTCAAAAGGCTTTTGCCAAACTCAAGGGGCTGAAGGAATGGGAAACACCCAGAGAGGTGGCAGGTGATACCAACCACATTGACATCTTCCTACGCTGTTAAAGGAAGGAGCAGTAACACGTGGGTGGATGCCAGGATGACACACATTTCAGACTCAGAAATTCCATCTGCTTGATTTCCTCCCACCAAGAGGCATTCAGATTGTGGAAGTGGGCCAGCATAAACCCTCGGCAGATCACTCAACACTTCCTTAGGGTGGGGACTCTGTATGAGCAGCTCATAAATGAAGTGCTGTTAAATAGACAAGAAGTGACTATCGGTACTTAACGGGGCTGTTCCCGATTGCCTGTCATTCTGTGTGTATGTGTGATCACAGGCAGCAATTAAAGGGATTTTGCTATGCAGCCTACAATGAGCCTGGGCCCTACGCCTGTGCTTCACCTCTAACTGAACACTGCGAATTTGGCAACCCTACTGCCTGTATGTTGTCTGCTTCACAGAAAGCACAACTTGTTACATTCAGTTGCTTTAAAGGCTCATTCATCTTACTTCCTCAATCTTTCCACTGATGATACAGCTCCCAGATTTACTTTCACCCCATAATTCTGTATAATATGTTACAAAAATTCCGTCTGATCTGCTTCTATTTACATTAGCTACAGGCCCAAAGACTATTGCTTAGATCCATGCTGGCTTATCTGATTTTAAGAAGGCTGTTCAGAAATTTCAAAATTTCAAAAAAGAGAAAATAAAGCTTGAGGAAAATGTTATAATCTGATCAGGTGTGGGAGACATCACGAATGAATACTGAAGAGCATTAAAAGCCTCTGCTGATGATAACGCCTAAAATTAACACTCAGAGAAAGGAAAGCTATACAGGCTGTCTAAATGCACACATAGGGAGCAGCATCACTTGCTGATGATGAATCATATGGACCACGTGTTTCCAAAAAAAAACGAAGAATCACCATTGTACTGCTATGCCCTTCCTCCTACGTACTCTACCTGACTGCTCGTGTGCCAGCAAGCGCCTGCAGGCAGCACGACATTAGCAACGTCGTCTGCAAGGGCAGCACATTACGGCAAACCATACCGAGCCATAAAAATCCACCCTCACTTGTGTCCCGGGTATTTATCAACAGGCTGCTCAGCAGAGTCCGACTGCACTGAAGTGCTTCACAGGCTTCTCTCCAGTCACAACGAACAGTGAGCTGTGGCTATATGGCTTTAATTTCGTTTCCAGGGTGCACACCTCCCACCTTCACTCACAGGAATAAGCAGGAAGAGCTAGTTTATTTTTAAAACTATAAATTTAATTAAGCTGCAAGTTAAAAAAAGCACCTTCGGGAACATTATAGCCAAAACAAAACAAGGTGGGAAAAGGGCTGTTTGAGCAGCCAAGGGGTACTATGGTTGCTCACACCGAGGGCATCCCATACCATGAGGAAAACCTCCCTGAAGCTGCTACCTCAGAAGCCTCTATAAACTTTGAACCAAGAAAGCACAATTAAACCTCAAAGTTTTGCAGGCCACCAGTACATCGTTTTCACTGAACCCTAGACGGGTCATTAAAGGAAGGGCAAAGGATGATGCTCTGCGGCTTCACAAGCTCAGAGAGGAGCGTGTGGGAGGAGAGACTGCAGGATACCTACTCCAGAAAGCCAAAATAATAAAGAAACGCACCTAAACGGCGCAATAACTAGACCCTACTGTTAAAAGATGAAGTAAAGCAGCGCACTCCCATGCCCGCGGCGGCAGCGGCTCCCCGGGAAATGCAGTTTCTACTCACTTGCCTCACGACCCGGCGCCGCTCGCACCCGCCAGCAGCGCAGGCAGCGGCGGCCCCGGGCCCAGACCCCGGCCAGCGACCGCCACGCGCCCGCGGCACCACATGGGGGCGGGAAAGGGAGACAGCAACACGCACAAAACGGCCCTAACAGCCCTAACGGTCATAACGGCCGCGCGGGGCGGGGCCTTCCGCCGCGCCCCGCCCCCAGCCGCGCGCGCTCCACGTCGCCCGGCCGCGACCCGGAAGCGCTTGCCGTCCCCGCCCGGTGCTGTCGTGTCGCGTTGCGCCGTGTGGCCCGTGCCGCGATGGCGCCCAGGGGCGGCCCCGGCGCGCGGCAGCAGTCCGAGGAGGACCTGCTCCTGCAGGACTTCAGCCGCAACCTCTCGGCCAAGTCCTCGGCGCTCTTCTTCGGCAACGCCTTCATCGTCTCCGCCATCCCCATCTGTGAGCGCCGGCGGCGACAACGGGCTCTGGGCGAGGACAGGGGAATGACAGGCCGCGAGGGGAGCGAGTGGCCCTGGGGGAGGGGAGGAAGGAGCTCTTGAGAGGATGGGGACACGAGGCAGAGTGACAGGTCCTGGGGGGGCAGTAGGGGAGGGTGGGGGGTGACAAGTCCTGGCGACGCCCTAGAGGGGCCCTTAAGGTGGAGCCCCCGAGGAGAGGACCCTGAGGGAGGTGACAGCTTGTGGTGGCAGCAGGGGGATGTCCCATTCCCCCCTACTAGCAGCAGGGGGCCCAGGGACAGCAGCGGTCCCCAAGGCCCAAAAGGAGCCGCGGGGCCGCTCGCCACAGGCCAGGCCACGTGTCGGACAGCGTGGAGCCGCCCGGGGCTCGGCAGGAGCCCGCTTGGAGCTAACAGCCCACCCGGGGCCCCTGAGAGACCTGCTGCTTGAAGAGAGAAATCACTCCTAGCGCCTTTTCTCCTTTTTTTTTCCTTTTTTTTTTTTTTTTTTCCAATATATGTTCTTTTCAGGGCTCTACTGGAGGATATGGCACATGGATCTCGTTCAGTCCGCAGTCCTGTACAGCGTAATGACCCTCATCAGCACCTACCTGGTGGCTTTTGCGTATAAGAACGTCAAGTTTGTTCTCAAGCACAAGTAAGTTTTGCTGGTTATTTGAAGTGTCACTTGTCTATAAAAGACACTGTTGAAAACAGCATGCATATTTTTTTTTCATGAGTAAAAGTATTTGAAATAGCCAGCTGAAGAACTTTATACAGAAGATGAAAGAGGTAAGCTTTTCTTCAAACTGTTGCTTATTTTCTTGAGATTGGTAAGTTTAGAGTCAGGGATGGGTAGAGTCCATTTGGTTCAGGTAACTGACAGATCTAGTAAAATTCACCTTGCCCCCCTTTTTTTTTAACTTTAATATAAATGGTCATTTTTACAGAGTAGCACAGAAAAGAGAAGATGCCGTTTCCAAAGAAGTTACTCGCAAGCTTTCTGAGGCAGACAACAGAAAGATGTCTCGTAAGGAGAAGGATGAGAGGTAATACCAACCAGTATCTTCAAGCTGTAGATAGCACTTTAGAGACTGTCTCTTTGTATTATTGATATTTTCCAGTAAAAGGAAGCTGTGCTCTCAGCTCTTTGTTCATCTATAAAGCTTTTTTGAAGTGAGTTATCAATGAAAGGACACAGACTTGAAACTTTATCAGAAGGGCTCATAAGGCAAGCACAGTGTGCTTGAAGCGCAAAGCAGAACACCTCTTCGTACAGGCTGTCTCGTGACTGTCTCGAGCGAACGCCACAGCTGTCTTTGGAAATAGCAGAAGTTCTTTTTCTCAGGGACAGGCTAGTGCAGGGTTTTCCAATGCTTACTACCTCTTATTAGGTTCGGTCAATTCATAATGCTGTGTGTGTTAGGGTATACGTTCAGTTAGAAGTGTGTGAAATAATGTCTCTACTTGTGTACAGAATTCTGTGGAAGAAAAATGAAGTTGCAGATTACGAAGCAACAACTTTTTCCATCTTTTACAACAACACCCTGTTTCTGGTCCTGGTCATCATTGCTTCATTCTTTGTGTTGAAGAACTTCAACCCAACTGTGTATCCTTTACTAGTGCAATTGAAACAACGAAAATCCTATTTATCTTTTTTGTTTGTTTTTGTAGTTACGTTTGCAGTCTGGGTTGTGAGATTATTCTTTAGATAGATGCAGGTCTATGTAGTGCCTCTGCTTGAAAACACTTGAATATACAAATGAAAAATGCCCCCATAAGTCTCCAAATCATATAAATGATTTATCATCTGGCAGTAGGTGTTTTAAAGATATCACCTGGACAATCTAGAGAAATTTCAAAGGTGATGTTTTGTGCAGTTAGGAAGTGGTCTACAGCCACAGAGAAAGGTTGCATTCGTGTTAGTTGCCAGATGCTGTTACAGAATCGTGGAGTATCAGGAGGTTCCCAAGTAAAATTATTTCTTTCATGTGAGTAAATAAATACTGCCAGTAAGTGCTGCATAGGTTAATGAAAGATCACTATTAACAGTGTTTATAATTTCTTTTAAATGAACAGACTAAACTTTGTAGGTGTCTTAGTTTTAAAGTACTCTTGTAAATTTAGCGTCCCATAGAGGAAAACAGTTTTTTGTTTTGTTTTTCTCAGACATTCTCTGCCAAATGTTTTGTGCAAACAAAGGTTGGCTGTGGTACCTTAAAAGTTTATATCCTTAACCTTTTCCCTACAGGAACTATATTCTTTCCATAAGTGCTTCATCTGGCCTGATTGCCCTGCTATCTACAGGATCCAAGTAGACGAAACAAAGCAGGGGTTTATTTCTGTGGGGGGTTTCATTTTTCTTACAAACATTTAAGGGTGGAAGAGGACTCCTTTTTTTATGGCATGACCGCTTGAGGGTTTGGGGCAGGGTTTAAAAGGGAAAATGAATGAATTATATTTACTTTTGGTGTCTTTACAAGGTATTATTCAATTATTGGATGAAGTTTGTTACTTAGCAAAGAAAGAAGATGGCATATGAGCAGTTACTGAACATACCTTTGCTGAAGTGCTTCGTGGGTGTGTTGGCACTGCAGGTACTGAGCAAACTGTTGGGTTGCTACATGATGGCACAGAAAGCTGGGCTCAAAATCCTTAACAGTTTGGTGACTGCTACAAGAGCCTGATTCCCTGATCCTAAAAAGTGACAATCTGCCATTTATCATTGTAACATGAAAAGTTTTAATAAAAAGGAGGCTTTTCTGTCAATCAATTCTTTGTGTTTCCATTCTGAATTGCTGAAAATGGGGATGTTCATGGGCGGGGTGTGTTTGTTGACTAAGAGGAGTCCTCGGGAGTCAGAGTTATATATGGTTTTCCTGCAAAGACTCCTCATTCTTGAACAACTTTGAGCTATGGACAGAACCTAAACAGTGTCCTAGGAAAGTGGTTTGGAATTGCTTTGAATGTAGATTTTTTTCCATTCATCTCTGAAGTCTTAAATCAGAAAAAACATGCAGATTTCCTGGCACAGCCTAACTAATAGGAAAATCACTTAAACTTGCTTAAACAAAAAAGCAGCTAATCACTCAATTCTTCTCCTTTTCTCACACTATCAGTGAAACAGATAATCCACCTTTTAAATGAGCAATTGTATTAATATAATTGTATTATAAAAGTTATTGCTGTTACACATCTGGTATCCTAAAAAAGAAAGAGAGCCTATCATCAGAGTTAGAGTTATTATGCTGATCTGTTTAATATTTATCTTTTTCTAAAAAATAGTAAAACAGAACTTCAAGGGGCCACAGTCTTTGGCTTGGAAATGTATCTGTTTTGGCCTCAAGTGTGCTGAGCTTGTATATTTTCCTATCACAAGTTGAAATAACATTTCTGACTTGTGTCACTGCTGTGTCCTAGGGCTAGTGCACTAGAGGCACAACTGAGGGCCAGATTCCAGTGATCTGGGACCACAGCAGGAAAGAGCAGTATTTCTGACGTGGTTTTTGAAGTGTTCAGTATCCACATGAATTTGAAGTGTTCTGTTTTGGTAATGCTATTAAAAAGAATTTTCTTTCTAAGCCATTGCTGAGGGCCCAAGAGCAACCACCACTGCTTGAGGCATGAAATACCCATAGTTGTCAGCATTTGCCAAAGCCTGATCAAGAATTTCCACTGTTCTTGATGCTAATCCTAAGCTACAGTCAGCAGCTTGCTAGTTCTGACAAATCCGACCACAGTGTCAAAAAATAGTACCTATGCTACCCATTTCCTGTGCAGATTTCTCTCTGCAGCATCTTCGGAGGCTGAGATGTTTTTTTCCTTCAATCTTAATGACATTATGTAATTCGCTTTAATTTACTTCCCAGCAAAGATAATACTATTGATTTCTTTACATCATAAAAATTCCATGGGTTTGGATACACTTCAGAGCTGCCAGTGAAGCTTACTGTTCTGTTCAGTTATTTAACACTTCAAATTATCCTGAATATTTTCCCTCAATACAAAGGTTTTCTTTATTGCTTCTGCTTATTCACTGTTAAGGGGATATCTACTGCTGCTTACTGTGCTTAATTGTATTTCTGTTGACCTGTCAGGATATTATTTTATATATATACATATATACACACACACACACACACACACACACGTATAAGTGTATATTTTAACAACCTTTAAAGTCCTTAGTAGAAAACTACTACAGAAGTTAGTTGTATAAAGGACTGTGTTAGCTTAAATATAACACTAAATATAAATATTTAGCATGTAATTCTAATATAATTTTACAAACTTGTCAAAGATAATGCCAAGACCAACATTCTGTAAGCAACTGGACTTAAAGGTTGCTATCCTGCTGGTTTGGGTTTTTTTTCCCATTTTCCCTCTCACGGCTTCTACCAAAACTGTACAGTAAAATTCAGACATGTAAATAGGCAGTGCTGATGCTCATTTTACTTGTCAGTATTTGTGGAGATGGAGACTAGCTGCAGGTATTTTTCAAGAAATCTGCCAACTAGAGAAAAGTAAATTGAAGCAGCCCTTTCTTCTGCTATTACTGTCACTTCACTGAGTCTTCTATTAACGGCTTTTCATCTTATCGTATTTTTTTTTTTCCATATTGGCAGTTACTGAACCCGGAGCATATTATGTGCCAGATTTCCTGGAGAGGAAACGTTGCGGAACTGACAACCTGAAACCAAAGCTGGTTTTTGCAGAGAGGGGATCCTGTCCGGTGGGCTCGCTCACGAGGAGCGCGGGTTTGTGGCCCATGGGGCGCGGGCTGAGGGCTCGCTCGGCCTGGCCTGGCGCTGCTTGGCAGCCCCTGCTGCTCCGGCAGCCCGCAAGCAAGCTCGCCTGTAGCTTGTGCTCCCACTAACAGACAGTGCCACCCCCTTTCTAATAAAAAAGGGGGGAGGGCGTTAATATAATTTGTAATAACGAACTGTTGGATTCCCATGTAGATGAGAAAAAGAGAGCACTAGGTTGTATCCCCGGAGGGGCAGAAAGGAGCAAGTCTGTAACTGGGAAAATAATTGACTTGCTAAGTGTATAAAGTCAAAGCCCAGTGCTACGCACGACAAAGATCCTTTTTAATACTTAAATAGTAAATTTTCATCTAAAAAATACACAGTAAGTGCTGCAGATGTTCCCCTCATGTTAATTTCAGCCCAAAATAGGTTTTGTGATTGGCATCAGCCTTAGGCTAGCTTTGAAAGTACCTGCTCAGAGACGCAGCACATGGCAAAAGGAGACCTCCGTCACCAGCCGAGCCCCGCCTCGCCGCCGCGTCCTTTTCCCTTGTCCTAAATGGGTGCAAAGTTTTGCAGCGCAACATTAATTCGTTTTCAGCATAATTTACATTACAAAGACACCCTACCTTTTAACCAGCACGTAACTTCCTTTTCATAAAAAATATATGTCTCCAAGTATAAAATCAGGTGCACAAAATGCTTTTATTTTGTCCGAGCAGAAGTCAAAGTCAGATTGCAGTTCCTGATATATGGCAACTAAGTTCATTTTCACATACCATAGCTCATAGAATTAAATACAGGAAAAGAAAAAAAAAAATATATATAAGGATTAATATCTGTCCGTGCAGCACAAAAGTGCTGTCCACGCTTTGCAGATATCATGAAGTTAAGGGGAATAAAATACAAGAGTCCTACAAATACTGTACAGAATCGTAGCCTTCAGGAAGCATGACTATTCAATACAGTTGAGAAATACTTAATGAAATCCAAGGTGCATTTTACAAAGCAAAGTCATGGTAAAAATATAACACAGTTCTCAAAAATGGGCAAATTAATGCTGACCATCAACTCCTAAGAGAGATGAAATACTCACAAAAATATCCTACAGGTTTAAAACGTATCTTAAAAATACTATGCATTTACTTGTGCCTGATTCTAGAACAAGTTAAAGCACAGGTAGCCCTCCACCAAAAAACATACCTGATTTTTCCTGGTATTTTTCAGCAGCTTTATATTATATACATTTAAAAGTATCTCTATCCTTAAAAGCTCATGAATAGTTAAAGCTGCAATAGCTATGTCTACAAGCAGGCAAAAGTTGAGGCAGATTTCTGCAAATTGCAAAAACTAATATTTTATCACAGGTTTGTTGGTTAAAGCCTATATAGAACTAGAATTCCACAACCAGCAGCTGTTTGCCTTATCCTGACATTCCCCTTGGGGATCTCACCCTGCTCTTCCAGCTTGTACCTGGAAATCCTTCTTCGGAGCAGTATCTCCACAGCTGGGATTGTTGGTACAGGTAGGAGCTGAGCTATAGGGTTTCTAACTAATTTTCTGACCTAAAAGTCCTCTATTCAATTACAAGCTAAATCTAAAGCCTGTATTCAGCATTTAAAAAAGCAAATGGAAAATTAGAACATGCCCATTCTCTCTGTTAAACCTAAGAAATTTTATAACTGACATTCCCCAAATATGGTTTTATTAAAACCTTAAGTTGCATCTGGCTTTTGTTAATTGAAAAAATATATCTGTACATCCTTCTTTAATTACCAAGTACCTAAAGGTTATAAATTCTTTTTTTTTTGCTTTACATATGTTTTTCACAGCACAAGCATGAGGTGCTAAGAGTAAAGTCAGACGGATGGTTCCAGTTGAAGGTAGGAAGGTACGCGGGCGCTCTCGGCTGCCGGAGGTGGATGTGCTTCCATCGGCACCGCAGGACGGCGCGGGGGCAGGACGGCGCGGGGCAGCGCAGGGGCCGTGCGGGCTCGTGCTCGTGCTTGCTCAGAGCGCGGCTCCCACCACGCGGGCCGGGGCCGCCACGCAGTGCTCTAGGACCGGTAGTCCTTCTTGCCGTAGGGCTTGTTTCCCAGGATGTTGTCCATCTCGTTCACGATGTGCGACGTCATCTTGGGAAGGACCTGGGAGCGGAGGGGAGCCCGCGCGTCGTTAGGCGCCCGCTGCAGAGGGCCACAGCATCTCCACGAGCCCGAGGCCCTGTCGGACTCGGGGCCGACGTCAGAGCTGCGCCCGGGCGCCCGCGCTGCCGGACTTGCCTGGATGGCGCCCAGGTTCTCGATGAGCTGCTCGGGGTTGGAGGATCCCAGCAGGACGGAGCTGACGCCCTCGTTTCGCAGGCACCAGGCTGGGGAGAGGGCGGCAGTGAGGGACGCGGCTCGCGGGACACGCGGGGGAGGCTCCCGTGCCCGCCCGGGAACCGGGGCCAGTCCCTAGAGCGGGCGCTTGCAGCAGGGCAGGG
Organism: Eudromia elegans; assembly: GCA_003342815.1. Lineage (NCBI taxonomy): Eukaryota > Metazoa > Chordata > Aves > Tinamiformes > Tinamidae > Eudromia > Eudromia elegans. Next base: position 1,037,002 of record PTEX01000138.1, read on the forward strand.
CAGGGCAGGGCAGGGCAGGGCAGGGCAGGGCAGGGCAGGGCAGGGCAGGGCAGGGCAGGGCAGGGCAGGGTGCAGCGATGCCGCTGCCTGGGGCTCACGCCTTCCTGAGGCCCAAAGCTTGCAGTGATTCCTACGGCCATACAGGAATTCCTTTCATAGGATTTGGCAAAAACGCTATCGCTATTGGAAAACAGCAGCGTTTTTAGAAGCTACTGTATTGTAGAGGGCACTCGAGTCCCTCCTGGCCGTGCCGAAGGGGTAAGGCCGATGCGCTGGGCTTACCCACGGCGAGCTGAGGTAGAGTGCAGCCGAGACGCTCCGCGATGGGCGACAGGTCCTTCAGCTTCCCCTGCTGCTTCCGCCCCTCCTCGCTCACGATCTTCTCCTTCAGCCACTGGTAGCACTGGGAACAACCGCAGCGTGAGCAGCCGTCAGCCTGAGTCTCCCCAAGGGGAAACCTTGGGGCAATTACTACATTCCTTCAAAAAAAACCACCCCGGGAGTTAGGAGAGCCTGAGAAAATCAGGACTGGCTGCGGAAGCAGTTATGGAAGGGAAAAAAGCTGCTCTTCCAGGAGGATCCCACATCGGGCGGCGGCGGAGCTGGAACGGACTCGTCCGTTCCTCCGTTTGTCCATCCATCCATCCATCCATCCATCCATCCATCCATCCATCCATCCATCCATCCTCCTGCATCCCGCGGCGCCCCCGCGGCTGGGCTGGACCCACCTTGAGCGCAGCCCTGGAGCTCTCGGGGACCCCGTTCCCGTATTTCCCTGAGATGATGCCGCAGGCCAGCGGGGACCACGTCATGGCGCCGACGCCTGTGCGAGGAGGGAGGGTGCGTCAGGGAGGGCGGCTCCGCTTGCTCCGCTCGCTCCCGCACACCGCCCTCACCGATCTTGTGGTAGAGCTCGGGCAGCTGCACCTCCACCTTCTCGCGCTGGAAGAGGTGGTACTCTGCCTGCTCGCACACCGGCGGGATCAGGTTGAACTGCCTGGCCACCGAGTAGGCTTCCTGCGGGCGGGCGAGCGGGACGCGCGCGCTGGGCCCGGCGCGGAGCCGGCCCCGGGCCCGGGCCAGCACGGCGCAACGGGGAAAGGGGGACGCGCGCGCCCTGCCCACCATGATCTCCATGGCGCTCCAGCGCGACGTCCCCCAGTACATGGCCATGCCTTGGTTTATCACGTGAGTCATGGCGCGCACGATTTCTGAAGGAGAAAGGAGACATTAAACAAACAAAGCGAGCCCGAGCCACCGCAGAGGCGGGCGCGGGCGCTGACCTTCCATGGGCGTGTTGGCGTCGGGGCGGTTGGCGAAGACCACGTCCACGTACTCGAGCTGCAGGCGCTGCAGCGAAGCCCTGAGCCCTGCAAGCGGAGGCGAGAGGAGCACCCGCGGGCCCCGCGCGGGCCGGGGCACCCCGCAGCGCCCCCCGGCGTGCCCCGCGCTGCTGCGGTGTGCAGAGCGAGCCCCGAGCGAGCAGCTCGAGGCGCTCCCGAGCTCGGGGCTGAAACCCGGGCGCCTTCGCTAGGTGTTTCTATGGAAATGTTTGGGAGGTTTCTATGGAAAACAGCTAGCGGCGGCGTTTGCATTATTTCCTACGCGGCCTGTGACGCGATGCCGCCCGCCACCAGCGACGCTCTATGTTCCCTGGGAACGCAGCGACGCCGGCAGAGCCGGAGGCACCAGGGCTCCCTCGCACCGAGCACCACGGGCGCTGCCGCGGACGGCAGCACGGCGAGCCAAAGGTCCAGTGCAGAAACCACGGCGTCAGCTCCGGCACGCACGGGGCCCGGACGCCAGCACGCGCCACTGCTGCATTTCCCTGTAGGAAAGCGGCGCTCGCAGCGAGCGCGGGGGGCACACACGTACCTTCAATGATGTGCTTGCGGGAAAGACCCCTCTCCGTCTCGGCCCTGGTGAAGGAGACGAAGGGGCAGGTTGGTCACAGGGCCCCCAGCGCCCAGAAGGACGAGCCGCGCTTGCCCCCGCGCACGCCTGCACGAGCATCGCACGGCACATCCGCCACCCGGCGAGTGGAAAGCGCCACGGCACCGCATCCACCCGCGGGAATGATCTCGGAGGAGTGGGGGGAATGAAGCGAGAGTCATCACTTCATTTGTTTGCCCCGATCCCAGGTGAAGAGCTCGCAGAAACGGCTCATCAGCCAGGGACACCCCAGGCCATTTCGCTTGTTTTTCTGCTCAGACGTTTAGGCAGATTTGGAGAACTCAGCGCTGTCATTTTGTCCCGGGAGAGGGCAAACAAACCCCGTGTCCAAGAAGGACGAGGAAGCCAAACCCGGCACCCCCTGGGACGCCTGGAGAGGAGACTTACTTTCCGCCCCAGTAGAGTTTGGTTGTGATGACCAGACTGGACCTCCTGCGGAGGGGAAAGGCAAGGGGTTACTGCTCCCGGGAAAACCCGGGATGCCGCGTCCAGTGCCTGCCCGTCAAGCGGAGCCGTCGCTCCTGCAGCGCCGCGGCTCCTACCTCCAGCCCTTCTTCCTGAGGATGTTTCCCAGGATCACCTCCGCCCTGCCGAGGGGGAGAGAAGGCAACGAAGGGCTGAGTGCAGCGAGCACTGAGGGGACACCGCGCCCCACGCGCCCTCCTGGGGCCCGAGCACGGGAGCGGACGCGGAGGGAGGCCGGGCGCGGGGCCGCGGGCGCTCACTTGCCAGCCGCGTACACCTCGGCCGTGTCGAAGAGGTTCACGCCGCTCTCGTAGGCGATGGTCATCAGCTGCTCAGCCACCTGCGGGCGACGGGGTGGTCACCGGACGGGACACTGTCACCCCGGGAGCGCTTCTGCTGCGAGAGCGCCCTGAGAGCGGCCCCGAACGCCCCTGTACACCCCAAGAGCACGTTGATCCACCACAGCACCCTCGCTGCCCCGAACGCCCCTGTGCACTCCAAGAGCGCATCCCATCCACCACAGCACCCTCGAGTGCCCCGAACGCTCTCGTCCCCCCGCTCGAGCAGAAGCCCCCTCGCCGGGAGCGCTCGGCGCAGCCTCCGCCACCGCCGCGCGCAGGAACCGGCCTCCCGGCAGCCTCGACCACATTAACATTCCTGCAGCGCAGTCCTTCCCCCGAGAGAACATAAATTATACCCCACAGGCAGCAAATCCGGAGAGATTTATGTCTTATAAAATTATACTTAGAAATTGGAAGTGGCAGCAGTGTCCAGAAATCCCCTGTCCTCAGCCTGGGTGGTTTTTTTCACTTAAATAATCCACAGAGAAGCTCAGAGCTGCCTCCTAACCCACTTGTGAAGGGATCGCGAGGCACAAGATGGGGACCTCGCTACCTTATTTTATTTTATTTTATTTTGGGGCAGCTGACGGGATTCTCCACAGCTCTCCAGCCCTCGCAGGATGCGTCGGCAGCTGGAGGTTACGAGTCTCCTCCACGGCCCTGTGGTGCTCAGGGCTGCCCCGAGGGGCTCCTTTACTGCCCTGGCCCCTTTCCCATTCCCTGCCATTTCACCCCTTCTGTTCTTGTTAATCCAGGAGGGCACAAGTGCCATCAGCCCCCGCCCAGCAGCAAAGGGAGCCTTTTGGTGGCATCCGCGAATACTAAAGAGCCCGTGAGGGACCCGGCTCCGTTTGAGGGGCAGCGACAAGGGACCCAGCGCCTCCCGGCCCCGGCGCTGCGAGCTCCACTGCCGCTCCGCTCCAGAAGGGCTCTCCGGGGCGCGCGTGGCGCCCTCGCGGCGAGGCCGCCGGCAGCGCGGGCGCTTCTCTCCTTCGCAGCGCAGGGCTCGCAGTGCGGGGCCCGGCGCGGGCAGGGGCCGCACGGGCATTAGTGCAGATTAGGAGCCATCTGCTCGGGCCGGAGCGGGAGCAGCCCCGGCGCGTTCCCACTGCCCTCCTGCTCTCCCCTGGAGAACGCGGGGGGCTCGGCCGCCCGCCCGGAGCGCGGTGCATCCCGGAGCGCTCCTCCCGGCAGCGCATCCCGGCCGGTGCCGCGGAACGACCGGGGTCCGCGGCCGGCGCGCCCGCACGCCCTGCTTACCTCATCCGAGATCTGCCCTCCGAACGTGACCCACGTCCCTGCGGGGAGCGAAACGCGCGTCGCCGCGAGCCTCGGAAGCGCCAGCTACCCGTTCCCGCGGTCCGGAACGAGGAGCTCCGGAGGGGCCAGGGCGGCTGCAGGCCCTCGTGGAGGGCGACGCTGCTGCTTAACTGAACGCTCCCGTGAGGGCGCAACCCGCGTCCCCACCGCGGGGCGGCCCCACCGGCTGCCCCAGGCCCCGGGGGCGCCATGCGCCGCTGCCTGGCACCAATTCCTCCCCTCCACATTAATTCTCTTTCTCTCTTTTCCAACCCACCCTTTCCACCTGCACCAGGTTGCTGCGAGCTCCTGAACCCCGGGAGGGCAGCGGCACCCAGGACCCGGCCCCGCTCCGGCTGCAGGGAAGGGTTCCTGGGGGGGACACAGTGGGAACCAGGATCTCATCATGGAGCTGCTTCATGCAGGTGAGGAAAAAAAAGGACAAAAACTGCTTTCCCTGGCAAAGCCTCAGAGCGTTATTTTTACAGGAATGCATTAAAGGCTTTTCTGCTGAGAAAGGTTGAGCCTGCTTATCCCAGAGGGATTTTTCCTTTTTTTTTTTCCCTACTTAAACCCGCAGAGGTCCCGAGCAGGCAGGCGGGCGGAGGAGGAGCCATTTCACACTCCGAGTGTCCTGGCAGGGCGCCGGGGCCGCTGGGCTCGTGACCCCCCTCCCGGGACAGGGATTACAGCCCGCAGCTCCCGTTCCTGCACCGGGCGCTGCGGATGCTCCGGCTCTCCCCGCAAAGCCGCAGGGAAGGAGGAAAATCCCTGCAGCGGCTCCAAGATGCTGCTAAAGGTGTGGGACGTGCCCCAAGCCGGAGAGGCTCTGGCCAGGGATGAGGCTCGTTGCTCAGGCCAGCCCCACTGGGGCACACGCGGGTCCCCTCTCCCGGGCACGTCCCCGCGGTCCCCGACGCGCCCGGCACCGCCCGGCTCCGCGGCGCGACACTCACCCAGGCCGAGGCACGAGACTCGCAGGCCGGATTTGCCCAGGTTTCTGCAAGGAAAGGAGCGGGAAGATGAGCAAGGAGCAGGGAACCCTGCAGGGACCCCAGCCTGAACAAACAAGCACCAGGCTCCCGACGCCGGGCCCGGCTCGCGCACATCCCCCTGTGCGAGGGGCCCTGCGAGACGAGCCCTGACCCCCGCGGCAGCGAACGCACCCCGGCCCCGCAGCCCCGGGCATGTTCCTGCAGCCCCAGCCACGTTCCTGCAGCCCTGGCCATGTTCCTGCAGCCCCGGCCCCACAGCCCCCGGCCCCGCGCAGCGTCAGCGGGAGAGCTCCGCTCCCAGGGGCAGGGAAGGCGCCCGATGCAGCCTCTCACACAGCACCCGGTGCAAGCAAGCGGGGCTCCCCTCCTCCTCGCCCTCCTCCTCCTCCTCGCCCTCGCTGTCCCCCTTCGGGAGCCAAGAGGCTCCTGCTGGCGCTTCCCTCCTGCTTGGCCCTTGGCTGCCCTGGGGCTCTGCACTTCTTTCGGCCAGATCCAGGCACAATCCGGGGCCCCTCTCCCTGCCTTGGGTCTCCGAGTGCTGCGGGCGCCAGCTGCGCTTTTCCCTGCTCCAACGGAGCTATTTACAGCAGGAGCTGAACACAGCAGAAAACCCCAAAACCACAACTTAGCGAGAAAAAATAGCCCAAAAGGCGCCTTTTGCAGGTGTTTCAGGTAAAGGCCCTGGAGCGGCAGGGAGCTGCGGGCCGGGCGCAGCCCCCCGGCCTCCCACCCTCTTCTATCCCCCGCCGCCCCCGGCCTGGGCGTGATGCGTGAGAGCGTTTGCCGCCTGCGCCACCGAGCCCTAAAAATAGAGGGTTTTGTTTCCTCTCTTCAATGGCAACCCGGCTGGGCCGCAGCAGAACAGAGGCCACTGCAGGGCCGACATGGCAGCGCCGGGACGAGCAGCGTCCGTGGCGCGCTCCCGCCGCAGACCGTCCCCGTGGCGTCGGGGCAGGGCTGCTCGCAGCGGCTTCGCGCGGTGCCGGGTGCGATCGCGCCCGGGGAGGCGCCGCGACGGCCGCTCCTCTGCTCGCCCCGCGGCGACACCGTCGCCCGCGCGGCAGCTGCCGCGGCCGAGCGGGATGGGCTGCGACGCCGGCAGCCGTCCCTGCTCCGGGGAGCTGGCGCGGAGCAGAGCAGCGCCGAGGAGCTCGGGACGTGCTTGGGATGCGCTCAGGAGCGGCGCACACCCGCGGGCAGCCAGCGGCTCTGCTGCGGCCCCGCTGCCACCCGCGAGCGGGGGACACGTCCGGAAGCGCCGGAATGATCCTCTCCGCGCGCACGCCCCGGGTGCCTCAGATGCTCCAAGTCACCCATTGCATCAATAATTTGCCCGAAATAGCCCAAAAGCGCTGGAGTGTTGGGTCGCTTCCAGCCCGGGGAAAGCCAACCAGGCAGAAACGCCCAGAAGCTGCAGAAGGGCCAGGCGAGGCAGGCGGCTCCGCACCGCGCGCCCCATGGCCGAGAGCCGCCCCACGGCGCCGAGGAGCCGCGCGGAGAAGAGCGGCGCGGCGCTCGCACCCGCGCCGGGGGTTTCCGCCCCCAGCGGCGCATCCTGCCCCAAACGGGGGCAGTTTTGCACAGAGGTGCCGGACTCTCCTCAGTCCCATCAGCACCCAAGGAAGCGGCTCCTCCCGGCCCGGGGAGCCGCAGATCCCGCTTCCCGAGCGCTCCCAGCCTGCGGCGCTCCCCAGCACCAGCTCGTAGTAGCTACCAACGTGTTAAAGGAAAATGGGGGAAAAAAGGAAAGAAAAAAGAGAGAGAGAGAAAAAGGCCCCGTTTCTGAAGCTTTCCCTGGGAAAACAAGGTTGCTTAGAAACCTGCCCGCGGGCGCCTCGCGCCGCTCCTGCCCGCGCAGGGCCCGCCAAGAGCGCGCAGTCCCCCCAACCACGCCGAGCGGCGGCCCGGGATGCGCTGCTCTCCACGGAGCCATCGGGGCAAAGCAATCCAAAACGAGGGTAATCCGGGAGGCGACGGCGCAGGCAGAGCCGGGGGCCGTGCAAACCCATCGCCGCCCGGCCGGGACTCGGCCCCGCAGCTCTCGCTGCACCCCGGGAGGGTTCAGGCCGGGGGGCTGCAGCCCAGGTGCCTCCCGCGGGAACGCCGCCCGCAGCGCTGCTCCAAGCCCCGGCTTCGCTCCCAAAGCCGCAGCCCGTCGGTGCGCCGAGCGCCTCGAGCTGCCGAGAACAGCTGCAGAAGGGGAGCAGCGCGCGGGCTGCCGGGGCTGCGGCCACGCCAGCACCACGCAGGGCAAACGCACAGCCCAAAGGGCCCAGGGGATTCACGCGCTCTTTGCAAACTAGCTGTGCAGAGCGGGGTCCGGGTGCTGGTCGGGGCTGGTCGGGTTTGCAGCTTGTTCACACGCCGCGCTCCACGCACACTCTGTGCGTGCTCCACGTGCGCCCCGTGTGCGTCCCATGTGCGTTTTGTGCACGCTCCGTGCATGCTCCGTGCACGCCCCGCTATCGCCGCGCACCTGCGCGTCGCCCGGCGGCAGCACCGCTGCTCCGCCACGCGCACCCTCGGCCAGCCGCTGCTCTGGGCCTGCCCCGGGCTGGCTGGGGTAGGTGTGTGAGGCACCAGCCTCCTCTCGCCTCCATCTGGAGCCTGAAGGGTGCCAGGGGAGCCCTCACCCACTGCTCTGCCTCCTCCTCCTCCTCTTGCTCCCGCTCTTCCTCCTCCCCTCAATTCTGCTCTTCCTCCTCCTCCTCCTCCTCTTTCTCCTGCTCTTCCTCCTCCTCCTTTCTCTGCTCTTCCTTCTCCTGCTCCCACTCTCCTTCCTCCGGCTCCGCATGGGTGTGGGACCCTCTCAGTTAGTTGTCATTGAGCAGTTCACAGCTGCCCTGCGCAGCTGCCAGCGTGGGCTTGTCCCAGGCCCCGGCAGGGACACGCAGGACCCCCGGAGAGCACAGAGCTGGCGCTGGGCTCCGGCACCCCCGTGTCCCCCAGCGCAGGCCCCGCCGCCCACCAGGCGCTGCCACGTGCCAGGCAGGGGATGAGGCGAGGGCAGCTCGGGAGGGGAGCGCTGGGGGCCACCCCGTGTGACGGAGCCCGCGGTGCCCTGGTCGCACACGGCGGAGCCCGCGGTGCCCGGCACGTGCTGCTGCGTGGGGCCATGGCGGCCCCGGCCTCCCCTTGCCGGTGGTGGGAGCAGGAGGGACGTGTCGGGCAGGCAGCGGGGCTCCCACACCCCCCGGGATGGATCTGCCGCCCCCGGCGAGGGAAGCGCCCGGGCCCGGCCAGCGGTTCTGCCCCCACACGGGAACTTCGGTGCCGCTGCCTGGCACCACGGCCCTGAGCGAGTGAGAGCAGTGCAGCGTGGAGCAATGCAACGCGGAGCAATGCAACGAGGGGTAATGCAGTGAGGAGCAACGCAACGCGGAGCAGAGCGGCATGGAGCAATGCAATGCAGAGCAATGCAACGCGGAGCAGCGTAGTGCAGAGCAGCGCAGCGGCCGCGGGGTGCTGCACGCCGGGCTGCGGAGCCGCCCGCGCGGGTACCTGTATTTCATGCCGGTCTGCTTGGCCGTGGACTCCTTGAGCGAGATGTGGTGCTGCGGGGTGAAGGTGCCCAGGCTGCGCGCGATGATGGCCACGGTGCGGAACTTGGCGCGCGCGGCGCTCACGGCGCCCGCGGCCCCCGCGCCCTGCTTGCTCAGCAGCCGCTCGTCCCCATTGCGGGCCTTGAGGTTGTGCTCGGTGCAGGCGATGGACACTTGCATGGCGGCGGCGCCGCGAGGCGCGGTGAGGGCCGCGCAGCCCGCGCGGAGCC
>PTEX01000138.1:1045930-1062751 GCA_003342815.1 Eudromia elegans
CGGCCCGGGGGGACGGGGCGGGGAAAGGGGGGCGGGGCCGCGGCGCGGGCCCCCGAGGAGGGTCCCCCCGCCTTCCCCCGGGCGCCCGGCCCGGGGGTCCCCTGTGTGCGGGAGCCCCCGGAGCGCGCGGCGCCCGCGTCTCGGGGTGTCGCGCAGAGCCGGCGCGGGGGAAGCTCCAGGGCTGCCCGTCCGGGACACCCGTGCGGGCGCGAGGGAGCCCCGGGCGCTCCGGGACGCGGATCACGGAGCCCCCCCGGCGCAGACGCGGGCAGCGCCCCGGGCACCCCCTCCAGGGCGCTGGGAACCGGCAGGTTCAGCCGCGAGAGCCGTCAGGGAGCAGGGTCATCCTGCAGACCCCGACCCGCAACTTCGGGAGCGGCGGGCGCGTTTCCGGCCCGGATCCGCAGCCCCGCGTCGAGGCGGGTGCCGCGGCTCGCCCGCCAGAGCCCTTTGGCAGCAGAGCTGTTGTGGCCGCTGCTCGTGACCAGCCCTGGGCGCCTGGGCCGGCCGGGGCCGCGGGACGGAGCGGGGCGGCCGGCGGGCGCAGCGTGCTGCAGAGGGGCAGCTCGTGTCCCCGCGCAGGGCTGCACTGCGGGGACCGGCCCTGGGCAGCCGCAGCGCACCCCGCATCCGCTCGGCTCCACGGCAGGAATGAAAGCCCAGGCTGCTCCGCCAGCACCGTGCGGCCGGGCGCCGACAGCGCGGGGGATCACGGGGTGTCTGGAGCCAGATGAGCCCTTCCAGCCGGCTGCTGCTGCTCTGGTATGGCTACTGTTTATTCTTAAGCCTACTGATGTCCTGCAGGCTCCATCTCAGCGCAGAACCTCCCCTCTGAAGCACTTTGCCTTGGGGCTCTGCACAGCTGGGCAAACACCTGGCAGCCTCCCGCTTACACCTGCAGTACTCAGGAGTTCAGGATGGGGGAGAGCCCCTGCCCAAGGGCCCGCGCTCCTCCCCTGGGCTGGAGCTGCGGCCACTCCAGCACCCCGGGGCAGGAGCCGCATGGGGCTGCACAGGAGGCTGCAGGGGACGAGCAGCTCTGCTCTGCCCAGCGGGCACCAATCCTGGGCCCAGGGGAAACGCTGCTCGCCAGCCCCTCACCAGCCCCGCAGTGCTGCACAGGAGTGCGAGGCCGCTGCTCCTCCTGCTGCGAGGCACCAGAGCTCCCAGCGGCAGCTCTGCATCCCACCCGCGGCTCCGCATCCCACCCGCGGCTCCGCATCCCACCCGCGGCTCTACATCCCACCCGCGGCTCCACATCCCACCCGCGGCTCCACCCGCGGCTCCACATCCCACCTGTAGCTCCACATCCCACCCACGGCACCACATCCCAGCGGCAGCTCCGCACCCCGGCGTCGCCGCCCGCGTCCCCGCAGGCTGGTACCTGTATGTCATGGGCACGGGGGCGCCGGTGGCGCGCGGCAGCCCGTGCGCCTGCAGGAAGGCCTGCAGCTCCGCGCGCTCGGCGGCGGCAGCCCTGGGGGCCGGGGGCCGCGGGGCCGCACGGGGCCGGGGGGCAGCGCGGGGGTGCCCGCCGCGGGGCAGCCCCTCGGGCGCTCTGTGCCCGTGCGGCGGCAGCCCCGCGCAGGCCGCCTTGCAGAGGTGCATGGTGCCCCACGGCCAGGAGCAGCCGCTCTTGCCCGTCTGGGGCGGCGCCGCTGGGAACCGGGCACTGGGGCCCGTTCCCAAGCCTTATATTTAGCAACGGAGAAATGTTGGCTCGAGAGCGAGGCCCAGGGCCAGGGACATCACTGTGGGGCTGCTGCCAGCGCCCGCGCCAGGGTGGACCCGACTTGGGAACCTCCTTGCCGGCGCTCCCGTGAGCGTCAGGCGGCCCCGATCCCCCGTCCGGCGGGGCCGCCCCTTCCCCACACTGCGTCTGTAAAACCTCGACCTCGACCGCCCTTGACGCGAACGTGCCCGGGAAAAGGGAAACGAGGCGGAAGGTGAATACCGAGGGGCTGGCTGCGCCGCCCGCTAATCCCCAGCCCTGGCGGGGCCCATCAGCAGGGATGATCCCAAAGGGAGCATATTTAAAAGGATCAGCAGCCCGGTGTGATGGCGGGATGCACTGCTCTGCCTCCGGAATCCACAGGGCAGGGAGACCACCTGGAAGCACTGCGTGGATCCAGCCCCGGGAGAGCGGACCAACCCGGGGCTTTCCATGGGGGAAAGCGATGCTTCCCAAGCGCGCAGCTTCCCTGCTGCTCCCCATGGGCACCTCCCCTCACTGCACACGCTGTGTAACCCCCAGCCTCGGTCCCTCCGCATCCCAGTGAGGGTGGTAGCGACGGAGACCCCCGTGTGCAGCCCCGGGTGCCCTGAACTGCAGGCGAGCCCTGCAATCCCGCAGTGCAACCCTGTGATGGAGGAGAGCCCTGCAGCCCTGCCCTGCAACCCTGCCCTGCAGGAGAGCCCTGCAATCCCGCAGTGCAGCCCTGCACTGCAGGAGAGTCCTGCAGCCCCGCACTGCAATCCTGTCCTGCACTGGACCCTGTCCCACACGGGACACTGGGGCTGGCAAACGCCCCCTGCCACCTCCGCAGTCCCTGGGACCCAGGGAAAGGAACCGAGGGCAGCGCAGCCTCCCTGAGAAGCCCCGCGGGAGCCGGGGGTTTGCCCGGGGATGCCCCAGGGAGATGTGACCAGGAAGCAAGCAGAGCCATCAGCTCCGCAGGGTGCGCTCAGCCCCGACCCGCAGGAACACGAGCGGAGCTGCAGGAGCCTCTCCCCATCCTCAAGCGTCCCTGTGCTGCTCTGCCTAGGGCTGCTGCTCCTCGTCGCGCTGCTGCTGCTAGTGCTGCTGCTGCTACCGCTACTACTGCTATTGCAGCTACTGCCACCAGCACCAGCTGCTGCTATCGCTGCTACTGCTACCACTGCTATAACTGGTATGGCTACTGCTGCTATCGCTACCAGTGCTACCGCTCCTATTGCTACCGCTGCTATCACTGCTATCGTTGCTCCTGCTCCCGCGCGGCGGGCCGGTGGCTCCTACCTGTGGGGCATGCCGGTGGCGTGGGCCACGGTGTGCCGGGGCGCCAGCCCGCACAGCTCCAGGTACCAGTTCATCTCGAGCTCGCGCAGCAGCGCGAGGCGGCGCGCGGGCTGCGTTGGCGGCGCTGCACGGGCATGGGGGGCCGCACGCGCCGCCTGCGCCGGGCCCCGCTCCCGGCCCCCCAGCGACAGCACCGAGGGCTTCCGCGCCTTGGGCGCCTCCTCGCCGCCCTTGGCGCCCACGGTGCCGGAGCGCGCCGCCAGCATCGCCGCACCGCTGATCCCCGCGCCACAAAGCCGTAACTGGATCCCTGCCACGGGCTTAAGCGGGAGGGAGCGGCCACCTGCGCGGCCCCAGGGCACCCGCGGGTGGCACTGACACCAGGGACCGGCTCTTGTCACCACCGCCGCACACAGGGTGGCTGCTGCGCGAGCAAAGGGTGAGCAGAGTATGAGCGGAGTGTGAGCAAAGGGTGAGCAGAGGAGGGTTCCTGCTGGGCGGGCACGGGTTCCCACCCCAGACCCGATCCCACGCTGGGAGCCCTGCGCACGGCACTGTGTGGGCACCAGGAGACGGGCCCCGCTTGGTCCGTTCCAGCTGCTCAGTCGTCTCGCGTTCGGGCTGCCTTAACTCCCTGCCCCACCGCCCTGCAGCCGAGTGGGACCGTCTCTGCGGGCCTGTGGCCACCGCAGCCACCACGTGGCCCCGTCCTGCCCTGCAGCCGAGCGGCACCATCCCCGTGCGGGCACTCCTGAGGACGAGCCACCCGCCCGGCTCCAGGCTCCGATGGCCCCGGGTGCCGCGTGGCCCCGCTCAGCCCCCCGAGCAGCGCGGCCCTGGAACCCGTTTCCATTAGGGACCGCGGGAGCAGTGGCCGCCCCGGCAGCCGCCTAATCCCCGCGCACTTATCGGTATTAAAATGCACAATCCTGCATTAGGGGCCAGGCGGGAGGCCAGAGCCCGCGCTGGGGACGGCAGCAAGGTGACCCGCCCACGCGGGGCTCGTCCCCCGCCTGATCTGCCGCACGAGCCCCGGGCCCGGCTTCGCCTCGGCGGCTCTGGAATGGGGCAACGTGCCGAGGTTCGGGGCGGGGGCTGCACCTCGAGCCGTGCCGGTTTATCCGCGCGCCTGGCGGCTCCGCCCCCCCCACCTGCCCCGGGCCCTCACATTGTGCATGGGGCGCCGGCCGGGCCCCTCTCTCACCCACTGCAGGGGACAGTCACAGGCAGCGGCCCCGGCCCTGGACCACGCGAGTGGAGCCCGGCCCTACCCGCGCCCGGTGCCCCTCTCCGGTTGCAGCGTCCCAGGGGACGGCAGCGCCGGGGCGCCCTGTGCTCGGGTTGCGCCCTGCGTAAGGAATACGGGTCGTGAATTATTCGGTGCTCGAGGAGGGGAGCGCGTGGACACCGGCCCCGCACGTGTCCCGGGGCACGGCCCGCATCCTGGCACGGCGCCCACCCTGGCGCGTGGCAAACATCCCGGCACAGGCCGTGTGTCCCGGCACGGATCCCAGCGCGCAGCCGGCACAGAGCGTGCGTCCAGACGTGCATCCTGGCACAGGGCGCACAGCCTGGCACGTGTCCTGGCACAAACACCCGCCCTGGCAGCGTCCCGGCACATGGCACGCATCCTGGCACACATGCCGGCATGCATCCCAGGCAAAGCCTGCATCCCATCATGCACCCTGGCACATCCCGGCATGCATCCAGCCGGAAAACATGCATCCCAACACGCATCCTGGCCACGGTGTGCATCCTGGCACACATCCCTACCTGCATCCCACGCATCCCAGCACTCGCAGTGCATCCGGCCCGCGTGGCTGAGCCAGCTGCACCCCTAGGGAGGTCAGCGGGAGTGCCCGGGCGCGGGGCTCGTCCCCGGGATGGGACACGGGGCCCTTCTCCCAGGGGTCCGGGCACCCGCCCGCAGCTGCTCCCGCTGCCCGTGGGGCTCCGGGGAAGCTGGCGCGGCCAGCCGGGTCTCGGGCAGGAGGGGGACGGAAGGGGCGAGCGGAGCCGTTCCAAGCGAGCCGGGAGTCCACTCGGCGCCTGGGAGAGGCCCCAGAGCTGGAAACCTCTGGCTCAGGAGCTGCTGCCAGGAGGCAGTGGGAAAAAGCACCAGGGCCCCAAACATTCAGCTCTGACATTAAAACTGAAGTCAAATTTTCATTCAAATGAATTCTGCAACATTTGTCGTTGACATTTTCCAAATGTTAGATATATTACTTTGAAATGGCATTTTCAAAAAAAGAAAGAAAGAAAATAAAACATTAAGTTTTTAAGCAAGGTCCGCTCTTAAAGCAGCCCATCCCCGGGGAATCAGCACCAGCCTCCGCGCGGCCTCCGGCCCCCGAGCTCCAGGTCAAGGCGACACTGGGACCCTGCGAGCGGCGCAGGGCACCAACCCCCGTCCCACCCAGGTGCCACCACAACCCACCTGGCTGCCGTGACCGACACGGGCGGAAGTTTAAGGCTAAAACCCTGTTTTTGGAGCTGTGCTCACGTCACAGGGCTAGGGAAGCTCCTGCTGCAAGACGAAGGCTCCCTGTGACACCGAGACGTCACCTCTGGGCTGGGATGAAGCAGCAGAATCAGAGGAGGGTCCCTGCACGCGCTGGGCCCGGCGGGGAGACGGGGACGCAGGCGGCAGCAGCAGGAGATGAGACAGGCTGGGGTTTCAGGCTCAGAGGGAAACGCACCCTGAGGGCAGGCTGCACCGTGGGACTCGACTCCCGCCTGCCCCAAAGCAGTAACACCTCCCCCTCTAAGCTCCACGGCCCAGAGCAGCTCCGTGCTTTCCCCTGCCCTCCATCGTGAGAAGCCTCGTGGTTTCAGCTGCGGGGGGTTCCCCTCCCACATCCCCGAACAGGCCCACGGGGATCCCGGTGCCTGCTCAAGGGCAGGACCAGCCGGGCGGGCAACGTGTGGGCAGCTGCCGAGGGAGCCCTGCGGGTGCTGGGGCCGGTCCAGAGGCAGAGCAGGGACCGACCCACAGCCCCCCTGTGCCCCAGCGGGGAAGCGGCAGCACCCGGGTGCATGGGGAGGAACCGGACACACGAAACCCTCCACCGTAACGGTTTTATTAGCGGACAAGAGTTCAGGCTCACAGTACTTGCCACGTCACAAGCAGAGGGTACCCGAGGGAGGCCGGGGGTCCCCGGGGCGCGGTGCAGCCGCGGTGCAGCGGGAGGGGGAGCACGGCTCTCCCACGGCGGCACACGCGGCGTGGGCAGCGCGAGCGGTCGGACGCGGTCCCGACCTCACCCGTCCCTTGCGGGGGCACAACCCAAGGGTGGCACGGGGCCTGGCAGAGCCAGGGCACGGCGCCAGCAGCGGGAGCGCAACGGTGGCACCGCAGGGCGGGAGCGCGACGGTGGCACCGCGGGGCGGGAGCGCGACGGTGGCACCGCGGGGCGGGCGCAGGGTGACGGGGGCCAGCGCAGCCCCGCGCCCCAGCCCAGCCGGCCCCACGTCCCTCTGGCGGCCCCAGCCCACTGGGGTCAGGAACGTTCCCAGCCATCCCGTTCCTGCTTCCCTCCGACCTGCTGCCTCCCGAGGCCCCAGGGCAGCAGGAGGACGTGCACCGAGCAAGACTGCTGTAACACCAACAGGCTGAGGGAGCTCTGCATCACACCAACAGGTTTATTTCGTGTGGTCGCACCATTTACGTACATGGCATCAACACAGGCACGAGAACAACTGTCCTCAGCTTATTCCCACAAAAAATAGAATGTACGAGGAAGCCATCATTTAATCAGGGAGCTTTTTGTTGAACTGAATTACATTAAAAATCAAATGAGTTTCCAAGAGAACCCATCCCGAGACAGACTCGGCCCCAGCATAGGACACCGTGCAGGGTTTGACGGACAGTTTCCAACAGATCACAGCCCAGCAACAAAACAACGCCCACACAAACAACACTCTGCTCCCGTAGCACGGAGCCCACGGGGGAAGCTCCGGGAGGCGCTAAGGGAGGCGCCGGATTTGCCGCCCTCCCTTCGTGGGGCGACGAGGGAGACGCACGGGGACGACGGGCAGCTGAGGCACAGCCCCGGCCCCGCGGCCGCTGGGAGCGCGGCTGCCCCGCGGCGCAGCCCCCGGCCCCGGCGCCCCGGGCTCCGCTCCGGGCTCCGCTCCATCGGTGCTGCGACGCTCCCACTCCTCCCCCCGACCACGGGCAAGCCCCGAGTCACAAAGCAAAGCGTCACTTGAAACAACCACACCACATCCTGCAAACAGAAATCAAACTGCACTTGATTACAGAAACGTGAGCACCAAACGCACAAACACCTGTAAGAGTGTGCAATCAAAAGAACATAGGATAGATCTTTTCAACCATTATTCCCGCTCACAAATCTACCTAAGTGAGAGGCACAGGTAGCCATTAACCGTGCCGCGCTACCCAGCAGCTTGGAACTAGCACCTCACCCGTGGAACCAGCGCCAGCGGACAAGACGCGGCTGCTCGCGAGGGGCCCACCAGGCCCCGGGGGCGTCTCCGGAGGCACCCGCTGCACCCAGCGGGGCTCGCGGGTCCCCGCGCCACCGAAACCCCCTCCCCAGCCCGCAGGCACCCTCGGGCACATGGGAACAGCCGCCCTTGGCCCGCGCGCAGCAGGAAGGAGCAGTGTCCCACGTAAGCACATCTCTCCTCTTGAATCATTGCTTACTCAACAGGGACACACGAGCGACCAGAGGGAGCTGCCGAGGGGCTACGGCTGCTCCAACGCCGCGACTCCACACAACGTGACCACAATACACAGAAAAGCTTCTCCTGCCAAAGCTGCGTGTAGAAAACAAGCGGTTCTCAAGCAAAACTAACGCCCGCGGGCAGCGGGCTGCGAGGGGAACACAGAAACAGGGAAACAGAACGAGGATCTGCAGACCCAGGCGCTCTCCCCTTGCCCTCCCGGCTTAGCTCTGCTCCAGACGCCCCCAGCGCCCCCAGGGACAGCCGCTGCACGCCCGCAGGGGACACGGAGCCCGGCCCTGCTCCGCGGCCCCGCTCGCACCGCCCCGGCCCCACGCGGCACGCGGGAGCAGCACAGGCACCGGCTCCACGGCTCAACGGTCCCACCACTCCATTTGGCAAAATATTTATTTATAATAAATCTGTCCAAAAGCAGTTGGTCACATAAAGTATTCATTTTACATTTGTTTTAGGCTGTAACAATGATTTCGGTAGAAGTAAATAAACTGTCTCTTCTTACATGGTGTACAAAAACAGAGAGACGTTGAAATGACAGTTAACAATAAAACACATGAGAACAGGAAGAATCAGTAAGACGAAGGCCAAAGCACTGGGAATCCGTCGCGCAGAGGCAGCGCTGCCATGATCAGCTACCCGTACAAGTGCTCAGCCCCGCTCGGTTACCCCCACAGCTCTCAGCTGCACACCGGCCCTCCAGGAGGGCAGCGCATGGGATGCAGCAGCTCCAGCCGCCCTCTTCACAGTACTGCATGTCAACACTGGGAATGGTTTCTGATATGGTTTGAACTGCACACAGTACTTTAATAGAAACAAAGTTAGTTACTCCCACTCTGTGGTTCCTGGTGGCTTTGATGTCAAGTCGTACATCACCCGAGAAATGCCAGGAATCTTCTTAATCTCTGCTACCATTTTTAACACAACCTGTCATGAAAAACCAAAACAAAGCATGTGAATACAGACCTAATAAAAACTGTCCTAGAAAAGAATAAATAAATTTATTCACATTAATGTTGTTTTTATGTGGCAGAGAAAAAGTCAGAGGTTAAAGCATGTAGCTACCAATTAATAAATAAAAACAACTATAAATACCTAGCTTCATGGTCTCCCAGGTTAAACTGGGACTTGCTAGTTTTTGGCACTGATAATGGAACAGGGAATATCTTATAATGTGTTTCTGCTACGGCAGCAGCTCTTCAAAGCTGCTTTATAAACCATCACGAGGAACAAGAGGCTGGCACGCTGCTTTATCAACCCTTCCCACATTGTGCAGAGCATCACCTCCAGCTAACCCACAAGCAGACACCAAAGAGCCGCCCAAGTGAAACGGGGAACTTGTCAAAATGAAAAAGGGAGCTCTAAAGGTTAAGAAAAATAATTCATGGAAATAAAAAGCATTCAAGGCAAAAAACTCCCACCGACAGCTCTTCAGAGTCCACATCAACTATTTTTAGCAGGCGCATTTCCGGGAGATTGGGAATCCCGCAGTGCTGTGTGGATCCTGCGCCCCGGCAAGCTCAGGCTCCTTCGAGCTGGCGGCTGGCGAGGGCAGGCTCCCCGCGACACGTCCGGAGGGTGTTCACGTCACACCTCGCACCGCTCCCCGTGGCGGCCCCCGGAGATTTTCTTTTTGGAAATGAAGTTACTGTCATTTCTCTTATTGTCCAATTTTACAAAGTTTTACCTCTCGAATGCACTGTGAGACCTTCAGGGCAAGTGAACCCAAATTTCACATAACCAGTAGCACAACCTCGAACCAACTCCTCTTTTGACTGTCAGGCTGCCTTAAGGCTGTCGGTGTGAGAGTTACAGGCAGCTACCACAGTGTGACACGACTTCCAAGCGCACAGAGAACAGCCAGCTCTGCTGCTCTCACATACCACACTTCTGTGGATCCAAAGAAGTCTACATTGGGACATTGACAGAGTTCTGGGAGGAAGTGCCTAAGCTTGAGCTCCCAAATCCTTTCTGACACTTGAACTGAATATAGCCTTTTTGAGGTGTTTTGAGCAGCAGCAAGTTCCAAATAAACAAATTAATAAACAAAATCAGAAATGGGAATCAATAGCAATTCTGAAAGCCAGGACAACCAATGAGCTATGCAAATAAATAATTTTAGAACTTCAGCGTGCTTGTGGTTTGGAATGTTTGTTTTGCTTTGTTCTAAAATCAATGGTATTTTAGAACAAATCTGCTGGGAAGTGTTTTTCCTCTTCCCTCGCGATGGTCACGGCCATCAGAACGCGCTGCCAGCTTCTCATTCTGTTACGTATTTCTCCCTCCATCCCACCCCCAACAACACATTCCTCCTAACCAAGACCGTGAAAGAGACACAAAGCAAAGAGATTACAATGAGATCAAATTCAAGTCAAGAGTAATCAAGAAAGGGGGAATAAAGGCAGAAAGGCAGAATGTGTCTTCCCCAGAGACAGATGATGTTAAAAAGAACAGACATGAAAATTCATATTACCTCTTCTGGAAACTCATTACCAGGGGTTGCAGCAATACCAGTCATAAAATCGCTTGTAATAAACGTTCGAATAACCACAGATCTCTGACAGGAAGGTTGCTTCTGGAGGGGGTCTCGATCAAAATGTAACGGTGTCAGAATTATTGGCATCTGGCTGATTTTTCCAGCATAACCTTCAGAAAAAGGTTACAGGTACTTTTATGTTCAGCAGTACAGCTACTTTTATGTTTCTAAATATAACCATGAAAAGTTTGACAGAGATTCCCAGTCCTACTTGAAATGATACAGTAAGAACTATATTTGCACAGATAACCCGCACCTTCCTCCCTGCCACTGCTGCTCCTCGGAAGAACACCCTGTTCTGCAGCTATGTGATCTTTGGTCTTGGCAGCTAAACTCCTCACCCTGCAATAGTCCCCATCATTCACGGGCATGCGGAACAAAACCAGACAAGCCCTCAATGCCTGTAAGTCACTGACCACAACTTAAGACCTACTTTCCTTCACAGCAAACCCCATTTTGAAGATATTTCTAGTCTTCATAAGCGAAACCAAGATGACAACGAATCTCTTGGTAGGGCAATTTAACTGCTGGTTATCTTTACGTTACTTCTCTGTTACACACTGAAGCATCTTGTCTCTTGACATACTTAAAAGAAAGCTCTTAAGTATCTGACTTGCTGGGGGTTATTTCGGTAACTCCAAACCGTTATCTCAAGCATTTTTTTTTAATATGTCCTTCTGAAAGCCAATACACAGAACCTCCAATTTCACCACTTAAATTATTGAGCGGTTTGAGGCTCAGACGTGGCAAACCCAGAACCACTCCAGCACTGACACCCGGCCTCAGCCCTCCGCTTCCACCGGCTTCAGCGTCTGGCTCACGGTGAACAGCAAGAGCAGAGGGAATCATTTCATTAAGAGGTAACTCAAGGCTTATTCTGAGCACGATCCGTTCACTCAAAGGTAAGTGTGATCGTGTGGTCAGCGAGACTGAAACCTACAGTTTTACAAGCACTGACAGAGCTACCCTAAGCATTCTGAGGACGGTATTCTCAAATTAGGGCAACACAGCCTTGCAAATGCAGTATGCATTTTCAGAGAGACTTTAAGTTTCATTTATACAAAATATAAGCAAATCCAATGAAGCATTTCTCAATGCACACCCCACCTTCACACAATATTAAGTAAAACCCAACAACAATCACCTGCCCAAACCCACCCCGCACCTCCTGACTATTATACTCCCAGACTCATTCTGGGTAACCTATCACAGAGCAGTGAGTACTCCCTGGATGTCAAGGGTTTAAAGTAACACTGTGTGCTCCTTCTAAAGGCTGAGTTTACAAATACAGCTTATAATTTAAATTCAAAAACATGAAAGCACTTTTGTCACAGACAGTAAGCATCCCCTATAGAAACCTTGTATAGGGGGCTCCTTTACACATACAACACCTCTATAAAATCCTCCAAGCTTTGTTACCTAACCTGCTTAAGTAAAAACTAGCACCTTGCAGCACCAGGGCACAATTTTGCTGCCTTCCAGCCAGCTAGCAGTTCTCCTGGCACAATCCCTGGCTGCAGGGCTCTGTCTTAGCTCTGAGCTGTGCAGCACATCAAAAATAAACCTTAATCCCGACCACAAGAAGGCATTAGGGGAAAGTGGAAGGTACTATAGGAAAAACGTTTTGTCAGTTATGAGGAGACATTACCCTGTTGCAAGAAGGAGGTTACGTTGTAGATCTTCAAAAGGCACCTGAAAGTTCAAACCCCAAAATCAGTTCTGCTAGCAGAAAGTCTAGCAACTCCCGCCTTTGAGCTAGCAGGCGCTCAAACTTTAAGAGGCTCTTGCCTGTCATCTTATTCAAGTAGGAACTTTCTGGAGACATCAAGAGCCATGCTACAGCTTCTGACTCAACCCATGTAACTCTACCCAGTTAGGCTTGCAGGAACCTTGGCATAGGAGTCCAATCTGTGGGATAAGGCTGAATACCTACCAGACTCCCTGAGAATATTGTGAGCCTCAAAATCAGCCTGACGTAAAGTGCTGAGGACTCCTGTTGTCAGGAAAGTGGGCGTGACATCTGTGGGAGGCTCTTTGACGGGTGGGCCGAACACATACACAACTCTGGAAAACAAGACGGATAGCAGAAAAACATATTTTGTGTGTGTGGAATAAGGCAGACTGCAGTGAAGACAGTGGAACAAAAGAAAAAAAAAAAACACAGGAAAAAAAACAAAAACAAAAAAAAACCCCACCACTAGATTTTGCTCCTTAAACTTAACAACTAGAACTTTATATTATGTTCTACAAATATAACATAGCGGAGCTAAGCTTTGGAAGTCAAATGCATTAATTTACTTTGGTTTCCTAGAGACTAGCAATAGCCTCACTAATATCACTTATTAAAAAGAACAATCACCTAAAAAAACAGAAATTCCAAACGAGTGGTATCACAGACAGTGGGCTTTTTACTTTTACTTTGATGTTGGTTAAAGTTAAGGCTATTCTAAGAAAGCTGCTTAATAAATGCTCACAATTTCTATCTTCTCCCCTATGGGGAAACCTGCAAAAGCACTGTTAAATAAAATACTCCTCATTAGCACATCAATAGCTCCACCTTCACCATATGCCATCAACACCAATTTACAGCATCCATAACAAACTTCCATATTCAAATTAGCTCCATCAGCTTTATCTTTTTAATCTCATTCACTGTCTTTTATATGTTGTGGAACAAAAAGCAAAGTATAATCGACTAGCCTCACACAAAGGCTTTTATTTACTACAACAAACTCATACAAGTTACCTACAAGTTTGTAGATACAAGCCAAAAATACTTGTCTAAAAATAAAAGGGCGAAAACATGCAAACTTTACATTCCAGATTTTTGTTTAATATCAAATCTGCAAGCCCAGTTGGGCAGAAGACCAAACTATTTCAGTGCACTCCTCCAACTGCCAGCTTCCCAAGCTCCTTGGGTCCCTATAAACACTAACCAAGAGTGCCAAGAAGCCTATCCCACTACAGCAGAACTCTCACAGGGCAGGTCAAATGTGGAGAGGAGCATTAAAGCTACTAACAAGCTAAAGAACATAGTAATGCTCCAAGTCATTCACATTAAGAACACTACTTGTTTTGAGAGGCGACACGCTGCAGAATGACTCTTTTGCTATACAGAATTATAAACAGTTTTGTCAAAAAAATCTACAGCCAGGCAAGGAGGATTTCATTCTCCAGAACAGCATCCAAATTCCCACAGCCCCTAACATCTCTCTGTCTCCAAAATAGCTTCCAGCAGTATAAAAACTTGTTTTGATCTCAAAGAAGCTTCACCTGCTGGAAAATTTATGCAACCAAATAACCAGAGGACATACTCTATTCACAGGAGGGCTCACTAAGGTTACCTAGCATTGGAACTTTTCTTTGTACCATTAGAGCTAACAGTTCCCTGTAATCATTTTTTCTGATGCAAAAGAAACACTACATGACATCACAAGTCACTAATAGGCTTAGAGGCTTTCAAGCAACACTTTGATTAAGTTGCACTGGATTTCATCTGATCAAGCGCTTATTACGAGAAGAAAGGCTAACAAGTTATTTTTGAGGTTAGCAACTCCAAAATAAATCTAAACTTTGATGTGCTGAATTTCATAACCACTGGGTAATACAGCTATGTCACGTAAAAAAGTGATACTGTACATTAAATACAAGAAGCAGGCATTAGATTCCATACATTAAAAGGATCATCAGAAATAAAGATGCTCAATACTGAACAGAGAATGCTTACCTGTTTATATTGTGGCACATGCGTGGTATGAGTCTGGCAAGAAACATAAGAGATTCCCAGTGTGGAGCATCTTTACTAGAGATCCCGCAAACGTAGCTGTATGAACGACAGTCACCCTAGGCAGGGGAGGAAATAAATCTATCTTGAAATCTACTGCCAAAATTAATCACAATACCTTCCTGTTCATCTTGTAAGCTGCAAGTTACAGACAATACTTGGTGTTAATATTTAATAGACACTAATCTCTTGAAGTCTGCCTGCTTAGGCATATCCACTGAAGAGGAAGAAAAACAGAATCAGGAGTAAGATCTCCCCTGAGCTAACAAGAGCATATAAAAGAACAAGAAAGCTTTTGGACTGAAGATGCATACATCCCCAGAGGACAGAGATTGAGGATGCCCTCAAAGTATCAATAAATAATCTGAAGAGGGCAAGTGACAAAGCGTCTGACTACTTAGAAGACCATTACTGTATGCAATCCCATGAAAATGCCAGCTCAGTATTTAGTGAATATAAAAACTCCCACAGCATTAAAATAGTGCTGAAAGGACAGAAAACCTTATGCCACCGTTAATGTTCGCATATCCTGAATAATCTGCACTTCTCTGGTTCCTCTCCTCTCAAGAGTAAGGATATAGTACCAAGCACAGGAAAGGGCAGCAGGGATAATCCACATGCAGGAAGTAGCCGTCCTAACTAGCTTAGATTGCAACTCTTCATCCTTGAAAGGGGTAGAAGGATTACAACAAGTTTATAAGATCACGAATATCATGAAGAAATTGCCTATGATAGAAGTGACCAACTTTACTGAGCCTCTATTTCAGGTGAGCTGATATCCTTAACACGATACCTGGCATTTACTCAAACAGGATTCCAGATGTCTTGAGACCTTTGCACTACCAGGAGCGACAAATGAAAATAACACGGCTAGCAGAGTCTTTTAAAGTTCATTTTCTCAAGCCAAGCTCTTTATTTTTCGTCTTTCAGTACTGATTCTATGTTTAATTACAGCCTGCCAAGCTGCTAGGAAAAGATTTAACATCCCTAGAATGAATCCCCTTACCTGCACTCCCACAGTTTTGATGGGTAACAAGAAGGCATTCAGTGAATGTAGGCTCGTAATCTGCATCAGCTTCTCCTGGTCTTCCTCAGTGGTGCAGGCTTTGACCCTTTGCAGCAACGTATGTGGCTGTGCAGTGGGGCAGAAAAAACAGCTTCTAATTAAAGAGCCTCAACCACTCAAGCAAAACTTACACAATGGGAAAATAAAAGATCCTTTTACCTGCTGGTTGCTTAAATTTAGTTCACATTTACACCCCTAAACTATTTACAAAATACCTTTTACCAAAGTAATAATTCGAGCAAAGTTGGGTTTATTTGCTTAGGCTGGATATATTTTAAATTGAAGCTACCCAAGGTAAAAGCTGAGGCTTTTTACATCCATTCTCTTCTTCAGACCAAGATATTTTAACGTTGTTTCAAATACAAAACAAATCAATATCCTGCTGTGATACACTGCTGATTTAACATGCTTTAAAGGAAAAAAATGCAAACACTCCCCTTTGTGGCCTGCTGGTGATCAGCAGCACCATACACACTCCAGCGTTTCTTCAAAAACCTTTGAAATTTGTTTTGAATGTATGATTCAGGTCTCTGCTAAGGTCCTTTCAGCCCCCTCCAGCTCAGCCTAAGGGGGCTCAAGGTAATCACGATAGTTGTAATAGTTAAACTGAATATTTAAAAACTAGTGATCAAGTACTTCTGGTTTTTGTTTAGAACATTACGCAAGGAAGGAATTTTCATTCCTTCCTGAGCATTTTCATGCTCAGTGACTTTCAGTACATGCAATCCTAGAAAGTTAGTTATTTCTGGGCAATCATCTTTTGCTGATACTACATGATTTGAGTATTTCCAGGAAGACTCATCTGTAAAAAAAGTGAGATTTGCTTTTATTCATTCACTACTTGAAAAGTACATAAACTTCCATTTCCTAAGAGACAGCTAACACCTTCAACTGAACACGGTTCCAAAAATTCTCTTGTGCTACGTAGAACGGTTTCAAGTGAATTGTACTGCAATGCATGGCTCCCTAAAGAGCACACATGAACAGTTTTATATTTTTAACACTTTAAACATCATTGTAGTTCACTACAGAATATGCATACTACTTTCATGCTTATTTGAATTTAGTAATGTTATTACCTTTTTAACACTTGCAGAGAAATCTGCAACTATTTTCAAAATATTATTTGTTTCAGGGAAGTCTTTGCACACATAGGGTTCTTCAGCACATATCACTCTGATTGCTAGACCAGGACCTGCAATATCAAATTAAGAAAGCATTTAACCAAAGAACATGAAAAACACATCCCCTCCTCTACCAAAACCCAGCAAAACTGAAACAGCAGCATCTGCAGCTGCGCATTCATCATCAAGCATGGATTGCTTTGCCATTGTACCTACAGTTAAACTGTCTTAGCACTTTAAGACAAAAATATCAAAGCTAATATTCTGAAACAATATTTCTGATTAGTAGACATAAACACGAATTATCAATATCTTAAAATGGCTGTTTGAAACAGCAGTTAGCAATGATGAAATTCTGTCATTCTTTTTTACTAGACAAGGTATGAAAGACTTATATCACTGATTGACTTTTCACTGTTTTCAAAGATGCCTGAAGGCCATTTGACCTTTTCAATACTACAGACAAAAATACATGCAATTTGCTGGAAATGTCTCAAATAATTATCTTGTTTCATTTTATGTCATGCTGGTGCATTAACTGACTAACCTATGCACTATGCTGGCAACTACTATACACCCTGCAGGACAGTTTTGTTTTTTTGTTTTTTT
>PTEX01000138.1:1062778-1079968 GCA_003342815.1 Eudromia elegans
TTTTTTTTTTTTTTTTTTTTTTTAAAAAAAAAAGAAAGAAAAACACCAGAAAAACATCCCTCTGAAAAGGATTTGGACTGTTGTATTAATTACTTTGATGTTTTCTGGTCAAGAATTCCTGCTGTTATTTTCAACACAATTCTGAAAACAGCAATTGCTGCCTTAGAACGACAAGTTAGCATTTGAAGTAAGATATATTTAACAACTGAGACAATACTCAGCTGAACTTCCCTGTTAAATCTTGTTTTGACGTATACAATGAAAGAAAGGAATAGAGGAAATTCAATTATAAAAGTTTTCTTTTAATCTGTGTGATAGAACTGCTCACAAGTAAACCTCTTTTCCTGAAAAAAATATTCTGCTTAGATTAAACCTTCATAAATCTACTAATTTTACTTCATGTTTTACAGATAAATGTGTTTGTGATTCAAAACAAATGTATTCTGAAGGTTAAGTATCTCCAAACAATACTAATGTAATCTACAATCTTTCAGTAAAGAGTATACAGTGCCCTCCCATACCTGGGAAGGGATGTCTTGACACCAGCTCCTCAGGAAGACCAAGTTCTCTCCCTAGCACTCGCACTTCATCTTTGTGGAAGTCTTTCAACGGTTCTATTACTTTACCCTAAAAAAAAAAAAAATAAAGCCTCAAATACTTAGTTTAAGTCAGTCACATTGGCCTGCTTTTTATAGCATCAGCTGCCAGTGCTTGCAGAACCACTAGAAAGAAAAGGCGCTGTGAATGTAAGCTTGTAAAACAGTTAGAGGACAGTGCAGATAGCCGAGACAAGGACATGGAAGTTTGTGCCAGAAGCACAAATGGCTCAATCAGTGCAAGTACAGCTGTAAGCGAGGTTACTCAGGAGCATCTTTAGAAACTCAACCCTTTCTTCTTGTCACTAGACATAAAGCCAATCCAACAACCTTAGAAATCGCCAACACAGTGATAAGTATTAGAAGTGTGCACCTTTAACGGTTACTTTCTGCTTTGTGGTTTATTGCTTATACAGCACGCACTCATAACCGAGGTCACCTTCCAATAGGGCATTATGTAACAGTTCATGTGTTGGCTCTTTCTTAAAATATTTCAAAATACAGCTAAAGAACTTACCATTTTAATGTTAGAAGAGGCAAAATTGGTCAATCTCCTACACTTGCATCACGTGCTAACTCTTAAGAACTCTGCACCAAACGGCATTCAGAACGATTTCTTCTGCCACCAGCCCAACTTGCCAAGTTTGTATCATCTTCAACCTGCCAGTCTTCACCCAGAGATGTCCAGGTTGGGCCACTCAGAAAGACATGCGAGTTCTTGTTCTTAAAATGACAACTGGTAAGCAGACTGTGTGCCACCAGTGGATACTGTTTTTTGTAACCAGATCAGTTATCAGCACAGTTAACTAGTGCATAGGCTGCACAAGCCCAGAGAAGCAATCTCTGTAGGCATCTGAAGAAACTGTCCCTACAATGCAGCCCATTTAAAAGCATCCTTCTCATTTTATCTCGAGAGAGAGTAGAACACTATTATCAAAATGCTCACTACTACTACAAGAAAAGGATAATTTCAGTTTTCTCTCTCCATGAGCGGATTATCCTTTTCCTAAAGCACTGTCACTGATCTTGGTTGATTCAGTATTGTGCCACATCTGGACTATCAGTATCATCAGAAAAGGTTATCCCTAAACTAATCTTCAGAATAAAATATAATAGAAGGAATAAAAATTATCTATAACACACCAAATTGAAACTAAAGACTAAAGTTGTCTAAAAAAAAAATCTTAAAATAGTTTTCTACTTAAGACATTTGATATTGCTTTTGATTATTAGAATAGTGTGTATGTGTATAAGTGAAGAGTAAGGAAAGTTTTCAGTTTAGATTAATGGTGTTTGTCCTAATTGAATCTAGGCTTGATCTGTTGACATTTTTCCTATTAACTCAAATAACTGACTACCACTTAAACCTAGCAGCTAGGAAAAAGTGTAATAACTTAAAATATACATTATAATAGAATCTAAAGGGCCTCGTTAGAATAGGGTCCCATCAAGATGGTATAGCTAGTGAAAGAGAAGTTTCCACAATCAGCTTCGCATTTGTGAGCACCAGAAGGATACAGTCAGCATCCTCACTTTCAGTTACCTCTTCTCGTAGCTTTCTGATTAGCTCTGTATCATTATGATGAGTTTTGATGACTTCGGCTTTGCCACTCGCAACAAGGGAAGCACTTTCAATGAGATCAGGTCTGAGGGTACCCTGAGCAAGAAAAACTTCTTCAGGCTTCAGATTCATTTCTCCAATAACTTCATTGGCAATCTGTAAGATTGAAAGAAAAGTTTTGGTTTACTTATTTAATTATAAGAAGCCTGAGGAAAGGTTACAAGTTGCACCAAGCATGCAACTGAACCACAGAAACTTCTGCATTGAAAGCATTAGAAATAAGCAAGGAAGATTCATCAGTATAATATAACATAAGTAATGGAATAACAGTATTCCATTGAGAGATACCCAAATTCCCATATTTGGCTGAACAGCAAAAGAAAACAGCATCTTCAGAACGTGGTAGTATCTCTAGTCCTAAAAAGGTGATACTCTCTCTGCTTCACCAATACTGATAGCTGACGGAAGAAAAATAGTGTGATGCCAGAAAAGCAACAACACCACCCCCAAAATTTGCTCAACATATCAATTTGGTAAATGAATATTATTTGAAAGGTTAAAAAATATATATGAGCATCATTACCTTAACAAAGGTGTCACCAATAATTTTTCTTTTTTCTTCAGGACTTGTAGTCATATTTAAGGTCTTGCTAATCCTTTTACGTGGAGTTCTGTCCTCGTCAGAGATGGGCAGAGTTGTTGTACCATTATAGAACGAATGGGCTGCGTTTACCACTGCACGAGATTACAGGAATTTGTTGACAAAATCAATAGGATTTTTTAAGCAAGACTGTGAAAAAAACCAGTTTTACTCTGTTGTTTTAAGTTAAATGACTGAAAGGACTTTATTGGCTGCATTTTATTGGCCTACTCAAATAACTCAAGAATCATTTGCAACAAAAGTATTTAATTTCTCTTATTAATATACTCTAATACAAAAAATAATTGTCCTGTATAAGGGTAACAGGATGAAAGCTCAGTTTTTGTTTCCCTTCATAGATTATAAAACTTACTTGCTTCATTTATAAAATTAGAGTTTAGTTTTTTCATAAGCTTTCAGCAAGCAAAATGAAACAATGTGCTGTTACTTATGGTACTTTATGTGTCTTAAAGACATTCTCAGTACAGAAATCATCTAGAAGGTTCTCTGGCAGCTTTTAATCAGCACTAAAATCCATGACATACTGGACGAGCATTTTCAGAGAAGGGAACCCCTTAGTTTGCTACTCTGGCAATGTGCTGAAAAAAAGAAAAAAAGCAGAATTTGAGTCCAACCTGCAAGATGCTAATACTAAAGTTGTCTGCACTGCTTGGCACAGGCAAGCTAATGGATTGCATTGCTCATCTAATGCTGTGCTTCCTCACCAAAACAGAAAAAGAGCAAAAAAACCCACGTCACTACACAACAGTATTCACAGTATGCCTTAGGAATACACAGTTATTGCTCATTAAATTTTTTTTTTTAAAAAAACAGCTGGATAGCTTTAACAGAGCTCCTACAGTTGACTGCACACTGCACAAATTGAACATATGTAATTTGCCTTCTCTGACCTACTTATATCACAGGCATCAAACCCCCTTAAGCCTCATCAGGGAAGGCATCTTCTGCTCTCTCCTAAAGGTACTGCCTGAAATCATTAAGACTTGCTTCCCAACAAGCTACTGTAAAAATGCAACTAAAATACTCTAATAAAATACATGAACGCAGGTGTGCAAAATAAAATAAAAGCCTCAAGAAGGGATTTTGATTATAGCAGCATTCAACAACACAACTGAGCTCACAGTTTAAAAGGGGAAAGGAGGAGTGGCAAAGCCGCAGTGGAAGACTGTTAAACTCCTGAATAAAACTGCCATCAGATGAGTTTTGCAGCAGCTGGCAGGATCTGCTCATCCATCAGGAGAAGAGGCACCAACAAGGCGTGTGAGCTGCCCCACAGTGCCCAACAGAGCCACCCGACCTTGGCAGCTAAAGAGATGGGCCAGCACATGATGGGTTCCAGTCATCACGCACGTTATGTTAAAAATTTTAGGTTTGAAAAGTTGTGAACAGGGCTAGCTCGTTCCCAATTAGTAACGATGTGTTGGTATGTCAGTCTGAGAACTGTGAAAGCTGATTCAAAGCAATGAAACAAGAACATGCATTTTATGAGACTGGCCATGTTACCTTTACTTGTATCAAACATATGTTAAAAAAAGAAAGTTATGATACCTTTAACTTGAATTCCGAGCTTTTTGAGTGCCTCTTCCACAGACTGGCTCTCTCTTTTACGCATAAATCCATTATCTATGTGTACAGCTATGACTTGATCTCGGTTTAGAGCACGATTCAGGAGAGCAGTACACACTGTTGAGTCCACGCCGCCACTGAGTAAAACCTGAGCATGAGGGGTAAAAGAAAAAAAAAAGAAAGAGAGGAAGAAGAAAGGACGGAGGAAGACTGTAAGTGTTAACTACAGTTCAGATGGAATAATGATCATGAGGCCACAGGCTTATAATCAATGTTTTGGAAGAAAATGAGAAGTCAAGCAAGGTATCAACCCAACTGTGCAATGGACCCAAGCTTTCTAAAATCATCTGTTTACTATATTACCCAAACCATGATAATCCTGCACTTTTCAGATTTAAAGAAGTAACTGCAAGTGTCAGCATCTCTGTCAGACTTTGGCAAACAACCTTTCAGCTTCCATTCAATCTGCTTACCAAGACTTTGGATGAACCCACTTTCTCTTTGATATCTCGGATACACTGAAGTTCTCTGTTTTCCACAGTAAAGGTACCACTGCAGCCAGCAATATCATAAAGAAAATTCTTCAGGATCATTTTTCCATTCACTGTAAGGCTAACTTCAGGATGGAATTGTGCTCCATAAAGTTTTTTAGATTCATTTGCTATACCTTCGTAGGCACAAGGAAAGGAACGTTACAAAAACACATATGAAAATATATATCCAAATAAACTCAAGCACATACTTCTGCTGCATACTCAGCACTGAGCTGGCACTTTTGTTTGTTACAATACTAGCAAAGCTGAGAAGTTCAGACATACTGACGCTGCATCTGTCATCCAGCTTTCACACTAATGTTCCTTGTAACTGAAACTAGGTTTGGTGGGGGTTTTTTTGGAACAAAAGCATAAAAATAAGTTTATTATTTCTTAAGCAACTAATTTAAAATAAAACCATTCCTTTTCAAGTCAATTTTAATGTTTCCCTTACTAACATGACTGGAAATACACTTAATAAAGTTGTTTAAAACATTTCATTTTGCAATTAAATAATGGAAATATTCTACTCCTATTAGGTTCTAATTAAAAACCATGTGCCATATTCCTTTCCTTTAACAAACATTATCAAGGGACATTTTCAGGATAAAATAAATACCTGCTATAATGTTCCCAGACTGTGCAACGACTTTGAATCCATCAGCCACTTTATCCACACTGTCTCCATGAGTGAGCAGAACAAGCTCTTCCTTCTGAAGGCCCCTACACAAAATTAAAAGCTAGAATCAATAAATGAGAAAATAAAAAAGCAAGCATTTAACTACCTGTGGTCAGAATCAACTAATACTGCACTGGGTCCTGTAAGAGGGATGAACTAAAATGAATTTTTCCCAGCACTCTTCAACTTCTAAGATTGTCACTGAATTCTATACTGCTTTAGGCTGACTACTGCTCTAGGTTCTCATTCCCAGTTGGACAGACACATTTTTTTGGTGAGATGTGCCATAAGTAGAACACAGCCCAACCTAATAAGCTCCTTTCCTTTTTTTAGGCCAGTCTGCTTTCCTACAGTGCCTAAAGCACGGAGAGAGGGAGAGAAAGCGACAATAACAGCAATCAGGTCCAGCTACAGAAAGAGTTTGGAAATGCTATTCCAAGAAATACATTTGTCAAGTCATGATAGAAGCAGGTACTTGGAATAGGAATATCTTCAGGTAAGGAAATTTTACTAGATTAAGAACAAGTGAGAAGATCATTTCCTACTGCAAATATATACGTGACACTTTACAAAGCAATACCAGGAAAAAGAAATCATCTACTTCCAAAACACTTGCCTCATCTAGAGCTAAAGCACGTATTTTGTGTGAAGGTATATTCCAAAACTCAGTTACTGCTTTATACATTTCCAACAGCTGGCTCAGGGTTCCCCATAAAAGAGCGTTCCAATTTGTCAGGTACATTTTAAACACATGCAGAATCTCCTTCCTAGCAACTGTCATCTCTTCAGCTCAGATTTCTTCATTGGAGGTTGCCTAAGTTCTTCTAAAATAGATCTTAATAGACTTAATAGACTTCTTAATGGTTTCAGATTTTCTATTACCTCTTCAAAGGTTTGGACAGGCACCACTCAATACAGAAGTGATCCACTGCACAGTAGAATGATGCAAGAACTTCCTTTAAAATGAGATTCATATATTGAAGTATACTTACTGGTATCTCACTTACTGGTATCTCACTAAATATTTCTTATTTTGAAACACAGAACTTGTTATTTTCCAAACAAATATATCTGCATTTCTGGCCAAGAGAAGGCCAAGTATTAGCTATGTAATTTGTCTATACATGAACCCAAATGTAAAGCTTTTATTAGAAATCATCAAATACCTGTAGGGGGAATTTCACTGTTCTCTTTTAAAAGATAAACTTCTGCTCATGCAGTCATCAATTCTAGATTGTATTGACAATATTGCTTTGGTTATTTAAAGTATCCACATACCTGAACAGTGAACATGTGTTATCCAGAGTAATGTTGAACACTCCATCTTCTCTAACACTTTTTTTGTGCACAGTACCCCCAAATACCTTATTCATCATCTGTCAAAACAAAAATAGTACATTAGAAAGCACCACACAATTTAGCATTGCTTTAATCTTTACATCATTCTCCCTCTCTCTTTAATCTAATGGCTATGACAACAGTTCTTGTCCTCCTATACATATCGAGTTAGTTTCCTCATGATTATACTCATTTAACACAACATTTTGCAAAACAGCGAGAGTGACCTTCAAAATTAGTCACTGTATCACTGCACTATCAAGCTTGTTCTTTTCTGCTGGTCTTTGGCCAGCATAGCTAAGAATCACTGCTGCAGACAATGACTAACAAACCTGGAACAGGAGGCAGAGCTTTGCTAGACTGTGGATATTCAATCGTGGGCATGTACTTGCACTTATAAACGACCACTCCACAAATGAGCTAACTGTCTAGTGTGTTTTTTGGGTTTTTTTTTTAAGCATTATTTCTGGGAATCAGAGACTTTTACTTAATCCTTGCTTAATCAGAGTAGAACAACTCTAAGCCAAGCTATTTCTTTCCAAAACCCAACTCCAAGCAACAAGGTGATGTATCTGTATTTTAGGTTTCAAAAATCTCAAAGATTTTTACCTTGCAAATGTAACTGATAATTTAAAGCAGTAAGAAGAGGAAACTCTAAAAGTGTTTAGATATGCTTAATCTCTGAATAGATTAAAGAAATACTGCCAAACTAGATCTAGAACAACATCTGCTGAGCTCGACAGATTTCAGTCTTTTCTAATGAAGCAGCAGTTTGTCACTGAACATATTTGATTCTTGTTTGTAAAGCCAAGCTTGAGGGGCTACCCTGCTTTTGCTAACTAGGGTCCTTTTGGATTTGCTAGACAATTTAAGGCAGTTCTACTTTAATAAAGTACATGTTTCCTTTTACAGCAAGCACTGCCAAAACTGTTTCCATAATTACGGGCCCTGCTAAAGAAGTTTTTCCACCATTATTCAGTATCTTTGAAGGCCTAGTAAATTGCTAATCCCAGGGGAAAAGAACAAACAAAAAGCACAAGTAGAAGTCCTGCTTCTAACCTGTCCTTTGTTCCTCTGGAAGTCTGTTTTTTCCATTCAGGTTGGATCTGCTATACTATTGCAGTGTCAGCAGCCAATTTAAGTGAAATCTAAAGGGTTTTTTTATTATTATTATTTTAGCTCTCTCAATAAATGTGCTAGAAACATTCTACATTTGAAAACAAAGGGACAAACTATTTCAGTTGTTTATGAGGGGAACATTCTCCAATATCAAACAGAAAAAAAAAAGCGAATGAATGCCACTACACTTAGTGTGGCAAAAAAGGCACACTCTTCATCAAAATTAGCAGCAGTTAAACCAAAAAAAAAAAAAAAAAAAATCAAGCATTTTATGCTATTAATATGACAGAACCAAGAAAATAACAGACCATATGCTCTGTTTGCCAGCTAGAACTTACAAGTACCTTTGCTTTATGGCATAGTATATATATGTGAAAAGCAAGTCCCCCAGCATAGAATCACAGAATCATTACAGTTGGAAAAGCCTTTGCAGTTCAACTTCACCTAAAAAAAAAAAAGACTTAAAAGGCTCCCACAGACAAACATATTTCTAAACAGCACCTGCATGCCATAGCAAATCCCAAGAACTGGTTTTCCTATTGTAAATATCGCTGGGTCGAACCATGGTGCATCTTCTGCATATACAGAATTTGGTCCTCCAGATATGATGATAGCTCTGCAGACAGAAGATTATTAAAAAATTAATTCAAACATTATCTTAAAAACTTTTGCTATTAAACATTGACATCACATGTTTTAACATTTAAAATGTTGTATACTTCAGTTCTTATAAAAACATAGCAACTTTGTGATGCTGCAACTGGTTAAAAAACAGCAACTTGCTAGATAAGTATTTCACCAGTTTAACCAAAGCCAAATATAAGCCATCTTAAAACACAACTGCATTTTAAACTCCTAGCCTCTTGGCTATGTGAGAAGCGAGATGGCTAATACAGGATGTGGATTATTAGCTTTATTTATATACATGCACATATACATACATACAGCCTTCATGAGGTCTGTGCCACCTGGAAGAGAGGCTTTCAAAAGAGCTGTTCTAGAGCTGTTGAGAAAATGTCCCCTAATTCACTTAGGATATAAAGTAAGAGGGCATTGGCTGTAGCTTGCGTCTTAAAAGTCCAATTTCTGTGAGTGCTTAAGGTTTGAAATTAACACCTTACACTATAACACAATATTGCATCTTTCCAAAAAGGAAGAGACAGCATTTGCAAGCCATGATGATTTGCAAAATACTGAACTGCACAAGTATTGGTTAGTTTAGCAACATTTTTTGGCCTAAGCCCAGGATTGAACATTAGTGTACCAGACCTTGAACCAATGCACTGTTTATTTCATGAGAACAGTAAATCCGCTATTCAAAGTCAGAAATGCAACTTGGGGGAGGGAGAATGAGCCTTAACATATCTAATAAAACTTTTTCTAGTGTTATTTAAAGCGCCTGTCAAGCAAGCGCTGAGAAAAGCTTTTTAAAAAGATTTTTAACCAACAGAAATGGGTCACGCACTAGCATCGGTGAGCACTGGCAGAGTGTAATCACGTAGCAACAAGGCCACGTGCCGCAGCAGAGCACGGGAGGCACCTGCGCTCCTGGCATGCCGCTGGCTCCCCTCGCCCCGCCACGGCGCCCTGCTCAGCCCCTGCTCCCCGCAGCACCACGGGGCTGCTGCCCAACGGCGGGTGAAGCAGGCCCGTGCGGGGAAGCAGCCCTCGGACCGCCTGGCAGAGGACAGTGGCTTG
Organism: Eudromia elegans; assembly: GCA_003342815.1. Classification (NCBI taxonomy): domain Eukaryota; kingdom Metazoa; phylum Chordata; class Aves; order Tinamiformes; family Tinamidae; genus Eudromia; species Eudromia elegans. Next base: position 1,072,530 of record PTEX01000138.1, read on the forward strand.
CAAACTGGATGAGACAGCGTTCATTTGCTCGCACTTGAATCTACAGATGACCTTTGGAATAAATATACCTTTGATACAGGCGTATTTTTACATTCAGTCTTTAACAACTAAACCTGTTGTATATGTATGGCAAATTCTGTTAAAAGCCATGGACACACATGATTAATTTCCTAAACTCAATCTGGCAGAAAGTCTGAAAAGAAAGTCTTCCGACTGCAGTTATTACTGCTTCCAAAAGGCAAATGCTGCAGTATGTGACTTAGTGCCATACACATAGAACATTATTTGATTTATTTATAGAAAACGGACCTTATAAGTCTTTCAGAAGTCAAAAGAAGTAAAAATAATTAGATGCTGTCCTATCAGAGAACTTGCTTTTCTGCCCCAACTGAATTCTGCAGAATGCAACAGGCAATCTCATCTCCTCGAGGACTACAGGAAAGATGGGCCAGGGACAAAACCTGCATCAGCTCAGCTGTCCATGTGAGAGGCTTCAGCAGTGAGGGATGTAGATCTCAAAGTTTTATCACAATATCATATAGCTTCTTAAATACTTCCCTGCTTCGACACCAATATGCTTCTCCTCTGGTTTAGCTTAATCCACTTCCAAAACTATCTAACCTAACGTTGGAAAGTCCATTTTAGATAGCTTAAGTGCACATCAAAACACTCACAGTAAAACACATTCAATGACATGCAAACCCCAGGATTCATGTCACAATTTGGAGTTGTACCAGAATTTATGGAGTAACCCCCTGGCCCCACAGCCCAAGAACCCGCCCTGCTCAAAATGGGCACCTTATGGAAATTGCCAACACTTGTGCCAGATTTTGATAAAACTTGTCACTAGAGATTGTTCTGTATCTATAGAAATGGAGACATGGTTTAAAATACAGCATGTAAATACAATTCAGCAAAAGTTCTAACTTTTCTGTATATCTTAAACCTTAGCACAGAGCACAGCGCAGCTCTAGCTCCATTCAATTTTAGCCCTAGATGCCAAGGGCTGCAACAGGGAAACCGGAACACGTGGAACAAGCAAGACGCTGCAGTAAAACCATTAATTCATTTTTACAAAGGTGCCCCAAAAAGGGCACCAGGTGCCTACCTTAACTATTGTTGATCTTCCCTAGATGCAGATGACTGACTGAGACTGTGGTTACGGAGCTTATTAACTGATTTAGATAACTGCTAAGCTGAAAGCACTATCTCTGCTTTGAAAAATGAGCTTTTGAATGAAAGCGGTTTGCCACATTTTAGAAAGTCATTATTTGAGTCCACTAGTTTTAATTGAGAACTTCTGAAGAAACCTTCAGCAGTAAATAGAAAGACGTAACATTGCAAGCTGACATTGATGCAGTGCAGGTCTGAGGCTCGGTCCCATTGGCACCAGGCTCCATGTATCGAACCCCAAAAAATAGTGGTAGGAATTCTTAAGCACTTTTTGAAGACCTGACTAGAGGAGAACGATGAACCTAACAGAAGTTATTTTGCAGACCATTTTTGAAAGGAAAATATTGCTCCCAACAGCTACCTGAGGCTCAGGAATTCCTGGGTTTTCCACGTTATCTGAGGTTTCTATGTTATCTCTGTTTTTGGAAGAGCTCAGTAAGTTCCTGTTTCACTCATTAAAAGACATCATTTTCTGGTTTATTAGTAAATAGTGATTTAAAAAACCCCACAATTCTATAAAAAAGAAAAAAAAAAAAGCAAAGAAACAAACCCAACATTGTACTAGCTTTTGTTTGCCAGGGAGGCAGGGAGCACACCTGCAGTGTATTACTAGAATCTTACTGACAAGTAAGGTCTATGAAGCTTTGCAGACTTCAGAGCATTTATTTTCCCTCACACACACAGGCACACCTTGGTAAGCCTAATAAAACCTTTCGTAAGTCTTTTTTTAAAATTATATTTATTATATTTATTTATTATATTATTATATTTATAAAAGAAAGTGATAAAAATGACATAAACAAATTTTCTGGTCAACAGTTTCCCCAGCAGTACTCAAGTATTTTTGTGGACTAGATGACCTCTGGAGGTCCCTTCCAACCTTAAGCATTTCATGATTCTATGACACACACAGAGCAGCATCTAGCACCAGCACCCACAGAAGACGCAGGCCCCAATCCACCTACCGAAACCCTTGTTCTCTGATGGCGAAGGCCGGCGTTTCCAGGGGGAAGATCTCGGACTGAACGAAGAGCTCGCGCACCCGCCGGTCGATGACTTTGCCGTACTGTGCGCCAGCGTCGAGGATGACGACGGCTCCCTCGTAGTGGTGCTGCCCATCCTTGAGCTCTCCTCCAGCGCTCTCCAGCTGCAAACACCACGTGCATAAGCATCTTACAGTAGGGGCGGTTTAAGGCAAATCCCTTTCAATTACTAATAACTGCAAAACGTAAGGGTACAAATGTATTATTTTACAATTAAAGCATCGCAGAGAAGCTTTTAAACAAAGAAAGCTTTGAGTTCCTGAAGCTCAGCACAAACCTACGCGTTAATGTAGCACATCCCTCGCAAGCAGCCGCACAAACACGACATTCCCCAGAGCCACGAATCTGGTCCACGTTAGGCTGAGCAAGAGAACAGGCAGTTAGGGCAGAGCTTTCCACTAACAAGCAGCAATGGGCTCTGTTCACCAGGCCTGCCACTCCTGGACACTTTTACATCTTGCATTTTCATATAAAGCCTAACACACCATATGATAACTAGAAGCATGTGTAAAATCTCAAGCAAAGGAAGACAATGTAAAATTAGTAGAAATGCATGTTTTTCCTTATCACATTGCCTTATACTCTGAACTTTCACTTGAAACTACCACCTGGGAAAGGGCAAAAAGACCCACCTCACCACAAATAATTTTAAAGTGTCTTTAAAAACAGTACTCGGATTGCCCATCAACTCTGTTTCTGAGATTACTTCAACCAGACTCCTTTCAAACAAGGTCCAGGTGGTTGTGCTCCTTGAACCCTGGCATTTTTGAACTGGTTGGCCAAGTTCAGCCGAATCTCAAAGAGGGCTGGGAAGAGTATGGGCAAGTTTCTTGTTTCTTAAAGAAAAACTGTGGAAACAGGTGGTGACTTCAAAGCAGCATCTTGATTGAGGGAACCTCATGGAAGAACATGAGCTCAAGCACGTTGTAGGACACCAGGAAGTGAATGCCAGGACAGAGGATAGGAAAAGAAGAAAGCAACAAAGTACTGCTACTGAAATTACTTTAGAGGTTATTATTCTTGACCTATAACTTTGCTAATTTAGACTTGAAGAAAGAAAAACTGGGATGCATTTTACTTTGGCAACATAACCTCAAAAGCCATTTTTACACTTATGAGCACTTAATATTTCAAAAATGGCACGTTAGAAACGCTTTACGATTTGATAGACCGGAGAAGTCACACTTGTACAGAGGCACACTGTGCTCAGCACAGGGCTCAGGGAGGCGACGGCCACTGCCCACCGCAGCATTTCAATATGGGCCATGCAATTACACCCAAATTAAGCACAGGCCATTCTGGATAGAAAGCATCACCCTGCTGGGGCCGACTCTTCCCAGAGAGCAGGGAGCAAAGGCTGCCTTGGAATTTTCTGCCTCAGTTAGTGCAAGACAATGGATCTCGGAGACAATTGTCTTGGAATTATCCAAAGAAAGAAAACACTTTGAAAGCTTCCAAAGCTTACACTAACTAGAAAATGTAGACCTATAAAGTTTTTTCTACCTAAATAAAAGGGTATAAGAGGAAAAAAAAAAAGTGGAAAAATCACTCAGAAGCTTAAAGCAAGTTCAGAGTTGGTTACCTTGACTTCTTTTCTTAAAGCAGTAACCAAGTGGCTGCAGAGAAGTTTTTATTGACTTTTCAGTCTTGGGTTAGGTAGCCATAAGGATCAGCATTACACCAGAACAGCAGAAGTCTCAAGGCGCTCTCCTTCAAACGCCCACGTGGGATGGAAGGGAGATCGCTAGAATGTTATTCCTTTTCAGTGGAAGGAAAGATTAGCACATTTTCACCTAAATTATCCAATGTTCTCGCAATAAAGACTGGCATCCATGTTCGTTCCTGATCCCATCTTGTGACAAACACTATTCCCTATAGTGCTATTTTGCCTTAAAAGTCTCAAGCGAGATGGATTCAGGGTGCTCTGTAGCTCCCAGCAAGCAGGTACAAGCGCTACAGCCCTCTCAGTTTGGGGCCTGTGTCATCTGCTTCTGCTGGTGTCTGCTGGCAAAGCACAAGTGGGATGCAAACGGCCTCCTCCCTACCCTGGGCGAGCAGCAATGCTCACGTGTTATAACCCAGCACTTCCCAGGCTGCGCTCCACCCCAGAGGACCTGTGTGAGGAGCAGAGAGCAGAGCTTTGCCAGCGCAGCTTTTGCATTTGATAATAATAAAGCTAAGAAAAAAAATAAACAAACTCATGTGGAGACCAGTTCAACTGGGCCAGTGACCAAGTGCTTCTATCCGGAGCTAGTAAATAAACCCCGTTTCCAGTCTTCAAGAATCAGAGCTGCTCTGAGCAAGTTATACGCATCGAGCTAAATTCAAGCAAATGCTGTGAGAAGGGACACATATATGGAAACAAAAAGACTTCAAAATTATGTTTGAGAAACATTGCATAAGGAGCAGCAAGTAGGTCTGCACCTGACTGGGGACTGCACCTTTTGCAGCCCTGCTGAGCAAGACCAGTATATTAACACATAGCCCCTTGTCAAAAGGACTAACCTGACCAACCTCTGCATTACAGCTAATACAAAGGCCAGCACTCGCCTCCCCAAAGCTGGCTGGCAGCTTCCACAGAGCAGCATCTCTGCCCTTCCACTGGGCTTTTCTTGTTTCTTCACTTTTACATATAATACTGAATCATTTTGCACAGTGAACTTAAAAACTCTTTTACCAGGAGCTGTGTTACCACTAGCAGATCTGCTTTCCAGGTCAATGACACGCATGTGAAAGATGGGTAGCCTAAGGCTTGGCTTGGTAATGAGATCATGGCCAGTGTTTTGCTGGGAGGTGGTTTTCACCTCCCCAGACACAAAAGCCAGCGCCTAACCACAGCTTGGGCTAAAATCCAGGCAAAGTAGCACACTGCTTGAGCGGTGCAGATCCACCAACAGGACCATGTCTCAACAGAAAAAAAACTGAGCAAAAACAGAATAAAACCGCAAGGAAGTTCAACAGAAACGCTACTATAAATCACACGGAAGAGAGGAAGGAGAAGGCAGTAAGTCGAGACAGAATCTGGCTTTATTTATTTAAAGGCATAGGTCCAAGACCAGGGATTTCACATACAAATGTAATATGCGAGCTCTGTTTAATGAAATAAAAGATAGAACCAGAGGCTGTTAACATGAAGCCAGTTTAGCACATGTATTTCTATATCGTGCACACACAAGGAGAAGGTTGAGGAGGATAACAGGTAACAAGCAGCTCCAACACTATCTGAAGTTACAGAGACCAGGGAATGCTCACCCAGAAGAGCTGCTGGAAAACAGATTTCTAATAAAAGCTGTTTTTCCCTCCCTGGAGTATAGCCAGGGTGCCCAGTTATCCCTGTGGCCATGTATTTTCACAAAACCCTGTGGAAATTGCTGCTTTTGAGAATCACCACACCTGGTCTGAAAGATGGTCAAGGTGGCCTAAATGTTAGGAGATGTGCAGTCTACATTTAAACTCCCTGGGAAAACCAGGGCTAAGGAATACCAAGTGGGATTCAAATCCTCTAGGAGAGGAGGGGAAGAAAGTCTCTATTCAGCAAATTTATATTGCAAGAGTCGCAATAAAACCCACCGCATACGTGAAACATGTCCACTTTCTCTGACTGGTGACCGAAATAAACCAGCTACACTAACAAACCAGTGTCACCTCCCGCCTTCTGCTTCAGGGGCTCCTCGCACAGCACAACCGTCCAGGGCCGAGATTGGAAAGGAGGCCCAGAACTGCGCACACCAAGCCACACGGCCACTCGGATGGGCACAGGGGTTCTGGTTCTGCCATGAGCTGCCCTTTCAACTGCACCACTTGGTGACATCACAGGAAAGGAAGAGCTTGCTGTTGTTGGTTTCATAAAACAATAGATTAGTTCTGTAATTAACTATGCTATGAGACCTGCCATCAGGCACCAATTACCAGCTAAGGACCCAGCATATCTTATTTATTTCTTGGTTTACCTAGGTAGTGCTTTAAACCAAGTTTTGCAAGAACAAAGCAGCCCACTTTTGCAAAAACTGGTGAATTTTTCAACATTTTATGCACCTACACACCTGGAAAACTTCCATTAATTCAATTTTAAAAATTCATTAATATACAAAACCAGCCCTATCCTCAACTCCTCAGAAGCACCCAACAGTAGCTCAGCTTGCAGCAGGGGCCCCTCTGTCCAAGGCTTTTGCTCCCAGAGCTTCCTAACTTCCACTAACAACTTCAGCAAGCCTGAAGCAGGAGCTCTGGCCTGACACTTTCAAACCTGCACAGGTCTTCCTAGAGTGCAGTTGTTTTCCTCCAGTGTTACAATTAAGCAGGTGCCAAAACACTTATTTTTACCAAACATAACAGAAAAGTAACTGCTTCAGTTTGGGGAAATTCTTGAGATAGCTATAAAAACATAGCAAAGCAGCCCATCTGTTACCTCAAATAAACATGAATGTATACAAAGTGTATGCAGATCTACAGTGCCTAATGAGACTGCAGCAGGTAACTGCTGGACCAGCTGGCCCTGTGAATTAACCATTCTCAATACACAAACTACTTTCTCACAGGAAAGCATCACAGTCAAGGAGTTTTTACAACCCTAGAGGACCAGAAGTCCTCAGAGGAATCCCAGTTGCAAAAGCATTTCCCTACTCCAGGAAAGGCCTTGTCAGAAAACCTTACCTGGGACCACCTGAGCACCCAGGCAAAGGTCAAAACCTCATGTATTTCCAACTGGATAACCACTTTAAAGTAATGCCTTTGTCCAACTAGAGGAAGAGTCGGGGAGAACTTAAGAGAATTTCTGCTGGGAATTTACACTTCTCTAATCAAGCAGTCTACGGGGGCTGTGCCACAGACCCCACATGTCCCCTGCACGGGCCCAGCCTCTCCGAAGGAAACGCGCTGCTCCTGCGGCCATCAAGTAAACCCGCTGCTGTGCGGAGGCGGCTGCGTGAGCACCGCTCGGGCCACCAGCAGAGCCCAAACGCCGTGTGAGCTCCCAGGAGAGCTGCCGCCCTTACCCCTGCGTCCCAGGCGGGCCGCTGCCCCGCTGAAAACACACCGGGTAGCGGCAAAAACCCCAACCACCCGGAGCAGGTCACTGCCCACGCGGGCGCGGTGACGCAACCAAGCCACATTTTTTTGGAACACCACCGAATTGGAGACCGTGAGAGCGCAGAAAGCCGCGGCAGGGCTTGGAGCTGGAAAGGGAGAGGCCGGAGACGGCGGTGGCGGCTCGGCGGGCCAGGC
>PTEX01000138.1:1080240-1100135 GCA_003342815.1 Eudromia elegans
CCCGGCGCCGCCCCCGCGCCCGCGTCACGGCCGCGCGCTGCCCGGCGGACGGAGCAGCTTCCTGGGGCTGGCGAGCAGCGCGGCGAGCCGCCTGCCCTGCGGAGCGGCTCGAGCCCCGCTTCAGTGCCCAGGCACCGCACACGGCTGCTCAGGCTCTGCTTAAAGCGGCGCCCGTCGCTCCTGCCGCAGAACTCAGAGGGATCAATTAACGGTGGCAAAGAGGAACCGCGCCGGCTCTGCAGGATTTGCACCCGAGATAACAGGCTCTGAGGTTGCACCATTAGGCTCCCATCTTTTAAACGCTACTAAATTAATGCTGTGAGTCCTTGCCGGCGCCATCCCTCACACATCCGGACAACCCCACAGAGCCGTGTTGGTACCAACGTCTCAATCTGTTCGTTCCCTTGTGTGCTGTAACCAGGATGATGCTACTCCACGCAAGGCGGGATGAGCACACACCTGCGATAGGTTTCAGAATACACGGGCCCCGCTTGGCCTGACCCTCGCGATCCCCGCGGATCCTCCTCGTGAGCGACGCAGCTCCCGAGCTCCCGCAACAGCTCTGTTCAGCCTCCCGAGGCCCTGCATCCCTTCGGCGCTGGCACTTGCGGTTCATTAGTAAATGAGTCACACAGCTTGTTAGTAAAAGACTGCTAGGTAAAGATAGCATTAACTTCAGAGTCTGGCACAGTCTGTAATTCTGTATGCCTACATTATCTGAATGCTTTACATTATCTAAACACTGCTATCACTTTGTATACACTTAGAATTACCTAGATGCTGATTACGGAACCTATGCCTGAGATGGAAATGTCAACACGACTCAGTTTTCCAAACAAACCGCAGGATCAAGCGTGTCAGTAAGTTCCAGCAATGCATCTACCACCTCTCTCACAGGCCGTGTGTTCCAAGCCGGGATCCAATGCAGGTCTTGTGCATGCCCTCGCAGCCACAAGGCGCTGCAGTAAATGAAGGTGCAGCAGACGCGTTGCCGTTTTGTCTCCCCGCTCTGGATCTCTCCCGGCAGCAGTTTGTGCACGCTCAACACCGCGGAGGCACACCGGGTTCTGACGGGGCTACGCAGGTTCCTAAGAGATCAAGATAAATGTTCTGCCCGTCCTCGTGATCCTCCAGATCTGTGCCATTAATCAGTTTGTATCGGAACTCTGCGTTTGAGCCCATTTTAAGGTAGAAGACAGGCACAAACTGGCACCTTCCAAATCAACACGTTTTCCTGCACGTGTCTTTCCTAATGCAGCCAGTACCTTCTGCTTCTGCAGGAGAAACTTCCTAAAAGACATTCAGGAAGGCAACTAAATCAACCAGGCTCTTATTGCTGTATTGAGTCAAAATATTTTCACAACCTTTATCAGAAAATTGAAAATTATTCTTCATATAATTTATAATCCATAAGAGATGGAAATAAGGAAAGGTATAACCATGAGACTTGAGGTTACTCATGAAATTACTATTTATCTAGTAGCATTGTCAGGATGGCACTTTTTTCTTTTTTTTTTCCCTTGAATATTATCACTCTAGAGTAGCTGGACAAATACCAGAAGCACTGAAAAGAGCCAAAAGAAGAGCGAGAAACACAGGAAGGCGCCTGTTCTCAGGAGTCCAACTGCTGCGTGAGCCTATAAATAACGGCCGGAACAGCGTTTCCAGCCCTCCCCGGCCAGGCCTGCACACGGGCGGGGTGGCAGCCCCGTTTTACGGGCACAGCAGGTACTTTTTTCCCACATGGCCTCTAGAGGTAGCTGCGCCTTCATCTCGGTGTGATTTGCTCACAGAATGGCAATAAAAACAGAGGGGAGGAAATAAAATATAAGAAAATAAATTATGAAATAAAAATAAAAATAAAATTAAATAACAAATGATTAAATATAAGAAAAATAGTAATGAAATAAAGCACGGTTTATGAGTGTGCTAGAGTTTGGGATCCCCTTCGCTACGGCAAGTGCGTTAGACGCTCGAGGGGCCCCCGGGGCTGCACTTGCCGAGGCGGCCGGTGCCTTCGAGGGGCGCAGGGCTCCCCGCGGGCACGAAGGGGCCCATAGGGCACGAGGGGGCGTCGGCCCCGCGGCGCTCCCGGCTCCCCCGCGCACTCACTTTGCCGGGCGGCCCCGCGCAGCGCAGCCGCCAACTCCCCTCAGCGCCGCGCAACGGCCGCGCAACGGCCGGCCCGCCCGGTGACGTCACGGGGCGGCGGGCCAATGGGGGCGAGCCACGCGCGGGCGGGCGGCCGCCGGAAGGGGCGGGCGGCTGCGCTGAGGCGGCGGCGCGTGGCGCTGGCGGCCGGTGCGGGAGCGGAGCTGCCGTCCCGCCATGTCGGCCCAGGAGGGCGGCCGGCAGCGGCGCGCCGGCAGCAGCCACCAGCACCACGGTAACTGTGTGGACGTGCGGAGCGAGGCGCCGCTGCCGTGGGGCGAGGCTGACGGCGAGGCGCTGCTGCCGGCGGCGGCGGCGGGCGGGCCGCGCGGCTGCCGCGCCGAGCTGGGCAGCATCCTGCTGCTGCTGGCGCTCTACGTGCTGCAGGGCATCCCACTGGGGCTGGCGGGCAGCGTGCCGCTCATCCTGCAGAGCAAGAACGCCAGCTACACGGAGCAGGCCGCCTTCAGCCTCGTCTTCTGGCCCTTCAGCCTCAAGCTGCTGTGGGCGCCCTTGGTGGACGCCGTCTACGCGCGCCGCTTCGGCCGCCGCAAGTCGTGGCTGGTGCCCACGCAGTACGTGCTGGGGCTCTTCATGCTCGCCCTGTCGACGCGCGTGGACGCGCTGCTGGGCGACGGGCAGGGCCGCGGCCCCGACGTGGCGGCCCTCACCGTGGCCTTCTTCCTCTTCGAGTTCCTGGCGGCCACGCAGGACATCGCCGTGGACGGCTGGGCGCTGACCATGCTGTCACGCGAGAACGTGGGCTACGCCTCCACGTGCAACTCCGTGGGGCAGACGGCCGGCTACTTCCTGGGCAACGTGCTCTTCCTCGCCCTCGAGTCGCCCGCCTTCTGCAACAAGTACCTGCGCCGGCAGCCGCAGCCCCGCGGCATCGTCACCCTCGCAGGTACCGCCGCGCGCCCCGGAGCGGGCGCTTTGCCCTGTGCTCGTCCTGCTGGCGCCTCTTTCCTGGCCTGGTCGCCATGGAATGGGCCATTGCTCTTAAAAACACTTGGTATGCTGTTGAAGAGGTCTGTTACCAGCGGCCTCTCCTGGGGAAGAGGGGAAATCAGCGGGATTGAAACTTCCAAGAGAGCATTATTCCCCGGAGGAGAAGTGTCAGGAGTTCAGAGTTAACTTAATCATGCTGCCGCTTCCCAAAAGAAGGCCTCATTTCCTTAAGCTAAGGGGTTGGGAAAGGAGAAGGAGACGCTTTGTTTGTGGTCTAAATGGAGCTTGCTAATCAGATTCTGCCTTTTGTTTAGGCTTTGTTTTGCTTTCTGTAAAGGTTGTTTGTGGTTGTTGATGGTAGATATACTGCCTAGAAGGCATGTCAGTGTGCAAGGTTGAGTGTAGCAACAGAAACTTATGAGAGGATTGGAAAACTAGCACCATTTCTGGTTGAGATTTCAAGGTGGCTGTAGTTGGTAATGAAGTGAATTCTCATGTTTCTATTTTGTCTTCCCTCATCCATATTTCAGTTACTCTCTCTGTGCTGTTTCAGTTACCCTCTCTGTGCTGCCAGAAAGAGGGCATGCCAAAATTAGGTTGAGTTGGGGTGTAAAGCCCAGCCCGCCCCAGATCTAGAAAGGTGCTGCTTCCCCCCTCTCACTGCAGTGGCAGGCTGACCTCCTTCGCTGCCGCAATTTGCAGTGCTCCAGTGTGTTTAGGAGACTTTTGTCTGCCTTTACTTAGCTCTACTGCTCAGGTTGCCTCTTTTATTGTTGTCAGTATTCTTTTTATCTTGATGCCAATGTATTTGTTACCACTACAAGACCTTTTTAAAAAGATCTTAAACCCATCAATGCAACCTGTTTAACCTGTCCTGGGTGGGGTAAGAAAAGCAAGCAGCTCTGGCAATGCACTTGCATGATATGTGTTTTTAGGGGTAGCCAAGCTGGCTTTGTATGGTGTGGCTGTCCTGTCCTCTTGGTTGTGTGCCACGCTTCACCCTTCTCTGTTTGTCCTGGCTTGGCTGTAGAGCACTACTGTAAACATCTCACTGAAGTGGTGGTGTCTTGTCCTAGCCCCGCTTGTCCTCAGGGCGGACTGATTCAAGCAGGTAAAGCAGTGGGGAGCTCACAGTGGCCGAAGGTGAGTTTTTTATTTTTTTTTGTTCTCCTGCCAGCATTGCTCTCTGGACTCTTCCATTGTGGGCTGCGTGCCAGAGCTAGAGAAAGAGGAGGTGCAAACCTCATGATCCTGTCAGCTTAAAGCTGTTGAGAAGCAGCATCAGTTTTCTTGTTAACCTTGGGGGAAAAAACATGAACAAATGTAACACCCTTACTCCATATGAATACTGTGTTACATTATTTCAAGCTGAAGCTCTAGCGAAATGGGGGGGAAAAAGAGAATTGCAATTCATTGGGTTTATAGTTTATGGCAGTATGTTGTGCAGATGAGCTTAATTTTTGTTTATTTAGTGAGCTGCTGCAGATTTTGGTAGGTCCCCGCACAGTTTGTCCTGTAGCTGCATGAAGGCAGGTGCAGCTGTGGGGCTCACGCCTCTGCAGGGAGGAGATGGGTGGCTGCAGCATTGCCAAAATTGAGTGCTGAAATAACCTATGCTTAAATAACCCTTCCCTCCTTGTCTGCCAGCCCAGTCATTCTCCTCGCCTGCTCCAAAGGCTTGTTTTGCATGCTGGCTTGGGTACCACTACCAGAATAGCATGTGTGTCATGGGGACAGGGAAGGGAACAGCATTGGTGGCACCAAAAGCTTTCCATGCTAGAAATTGCTTGTGTAAACTACATCTGGAAACTTCTTTTGCTGGTAGGTTGTTCTGTACTTGAGCAGAAGAGCTACCCTTATATAAGGTGCCTGAAACTAAAAAGGCTTTGATTGAACTCTTTTTACATATAGTCTTAGCAAATCCAGCCATTACTGTAGCACTCACATGGCTGATTGATTAGAAATACTCATGTGACAATGCTAGAAGCTATTTCTGGTGCAATCATAGCAGGATTGTGTTATCACTGCAGTCAGTGCTCAGGGCTGCTGTTACAGTGCAGCTCCTCACAGTGTTGTACAATTGTGATTAGTGACACTCTGAAAAAGATACCTTATTTATGAAAAACAGACGCCAGATATTTAGTTCCTTCCTAAAAAAGAAGATAGAACAATCTGATAGCATTGGTTATGTGGTGGTCTTGCTTTTAAAGTACTCTGGTGAAGGAATTTGAAAGTGATTTGAAAGCAGCAGAAAATAGTCTCAAATGCCTTTTTTTCCCCCCTCACACTGAGAATGCTAAATTATTACTAAAGTAGGCTTCCCATGTACTCTACCTTATGCTTGTCCTGTTTCTGTGAATAAAAGCTAATCATTGACTAAACAATCATCTTTGCCCTTCTACCAGCTTTTGTTGCTTACTTTAAGTTGTCTTGAGGCTTTTGAAGCTGCTCCCAACCAAGAAGTTAAAAGACAACTTCTGTCTTGTACTTTCCCTTTTACAAAGTGTTTTCTTGCCCCTTTCTTAAAGGTAGGAGTTACAATTATCTTTAATTCAGTAGCTAATTTCCACTAATTTCACAGCAAATATTTTCTATGTTCAAACCCAATATTTGAAAAACACAATGTCTCCTTAAAATACAGCATCTAAGTCAGCAAAAATCCACTTTGAAGAGGCATACTTCAGTGACTCTTCACTTGATAACTATAGGAAACATCATCAGAATTTCTTCACATTCATGAATATAAATCATTGTTGCCTTTGAATAGTAGATAACTGTTCTGTGTTTCAATTCTATACTCACGAAATCGTATTTATGTGACTGCATAATGAACTGGAGAAAGAAGACATTTGCACTCTCCAACCAAAGTTCTTCTCACGCTGTCTTCTAACTACTAAACTGTCTTTATCAGCATTTAGTGGTTGTGATTTCTCAAAACCTTATTTTTTTGGTGCAATTCCTCCTTCAACATTATTATTGTAGTAGTGCCAAGTTTCTCAACGTTTTATAATAATAAAAAAGTTTTTCTTCTGTGTAAGATCTTGAGTAAACTTGTGGGACTGGGAAAAGCTGTCTCAGTTATTTTATGTAGCTCTGTGTGTGCATGTTCTGCTTTTATTTGCTTTCAGGAAGGTCAGTAACTTTTACTTTAATTTTGATTGCTAGGCTATGAACTTATTGCACAATAAGTAATTTTCAGATGTTCAGTAACCCATTAATAAAGTGTTGATTGTTGTTAATATTTTTTTCTTTTCCGTCAGATTTCCTGTTCTTTTGGGGAGCTGTGTTTCTAGTGACCACTACACTGGTTGCCCTTTTGAAGAAGGAAAACAGAGAATTAACACCAACAAAAGAAGAGACAAAAGGTATCACTGATACTTACAGGCTGCTCTTCTCAATAATCAAGATGCCAGCAGTTCTCACGTTTTGTCTCCTGATTCTCACAGCAAAAGTAAGTAAAGACGGTTATGAATCGTTATTAATAGTGACCATGGGGGAGTTTGAAAGGGATCCCTTGTGATGTGACTCTTTTGCCGTTGTCAGGGCTTGTCATCAAGCTTCCAAATTTTTGCATGGAATTGGGAAGTGTAAATGGCTTGTATCCTTGTGCTAGATGTGACTGTACACTAGAAAATACTTGAGGTGTTTTGTTTTAAACATAATGAAGAGGCTGATAGGTCTAATATTAAAACAATGTATGCTAAACGTGCATCTCTACATCTAGGCTGTTTGCGTAGCGTGCAGTTTGTGCAGCCTGCAGTTAAAAGGACATGAAGTGTTTCTCTTTTATTTTTATCTTCCTTGCAGAATTTGCAACTCTGCAAACTAGATTTCCATGATTTCAAGTTGACAGTCATGGATACCAAGGGATGTTTAAGGCATAGATGTGAATAGCACTGCTGTATTTGATGTTTTTGATATAATTCTGGCATTAGTAGTAAAAATACTGTGTATGCAGAACATGCTTCAGGACTGATCTGGGAATCTTTCAGTCATTATTTTTTCCATGTTTTTAATATCTAATAAGATGAATTGCTAGCCAAACCATCACTGTTTTCCTCAAATTGTTTTGTTGAACTTATGTTGCAGGTTGGATTTTCAGCAGCAGATGCCGTAACAGGACTCAAATTGGTGGAAGAAGGAGTACCTAAAGAGCACTTAGCTCTGCTAGCGGTTCCAATGGTTCCTTTACAGATAATATTGCCTTTGATTATCAGCAAATACACAGCAGGTCCCCAGCCACTGAACACGTTTTACAAAGCTATGCCTTTTAGGTAAAAACAGCAAAAATACTTTATTTCTATACAAGTATTTTGTTTATTTGGATTAAATATAAGATTTCTTTTGTAGACTCCTCTTTCTGGTAGAAAAAGTATGTCAGAATTCCCATGATAAGTTTATATGTCTTATGCCTGGAGGGTGATTTGTGTGGAAATGCATGATAAAGATCAGAATGTTCAGTGTTGCAGATAGGTATAAGTCAGTGTTAGAGCTGTGCTCTTTTGTTCTCATTAAATGTTGCTAGTTCTTTTTTCCTGACTGTTTTAGCTAGAATTGTATCTGTACTTGTAGTCTTCAGTGCGTTTCCCAGTGTAAGAGTGGCAGCTCATGTTGATGAATCATTTGCCAAGTCTTGCAGGATGTTGCTTTATTCAGGTACTTGAGAATAGAAGAAGCTGAATCAGGGCTCTGCAGACAAGGAGGCATTCCATTTATAATGCTAATCGTTTGATATAGGAGTTTGTATAAGAATTTGCCTATGCAATTCTAGAAGAATTTAAACCCAGCTGATTCAGAAAACTAGCTAAAACATTGATTTACTGAAAATAGCATTATCTATTAAACTTAGCTATTACTTTATTCTTGTGCAGTAACTTATATTTTTTTCTAACAAAGCTCAGTACCTTTCATTCCCAATGTATTTTGTATGGTTTTTACTAAAGAACTTTGAAAAGTTCAATATTATGGGACAGGAGAAAAGGCTGGTATAGGACAGCTGGCAGTGAATTGTGTTGGTATGGAGGACAGAGTTGTTTCAGGATAAAATAGCCTAAGATAGAAATATATTATATCTAAATGGTTAACACAATTAGGTATTTTACAGGTGCTGAAATCAAACATTTTAATATGTCGTCTATGCACAAATGTTCAATAGCTGCTGTATAACAAAAACACATGGGTAACTTTACTTGAATTACGTGTTGACATATCTGTCTTATTCCTGCAGGTTGCTGCTTGGACTGGAATTTGCTTTTTTGGTTTGGTGGACTCCTAAAGTAAAACATGAGGGAGGATTTCCTATATACTACTATGTAGTAGTATTGTTGAGTTATGCTTTACATCAGGTAATGTATACTGCTTTATACTGGTCAAGGCGGGCAGGATATTTCATATGAACCAACTGGAGGGCAAAAAGTGCTGTTAGATTCTTTTGTTAATTACAATAGGAGTCTTTTAAGTCTCATCTACTGTGCTCTTGTTCTCCTCATTTAGTTTTGGCCCTTGTCCCACTTCAGTATACTCCCCAGGGATGACATCAGTGAAGTTATTCTTAGTTGACCAGTCTTGCTTTTGTTTCTTGGATTATTCCCCAAAACCATAAGTCAAAAAGCATGATTGAAATGGAGTCAGAGAAAATGTGGTATTTTGAGTCTTCAGTTTCACCAGTATGGTGGTAATTGTGATCAGAGCTCATGCTATGGATTGTGCAGTTGTGTAAAGTTATGTGATCCTGGACTTCCCTCTTCCCCTGACCATCATAGTAGACCTGACTTGAAGGTCTAGAGAGCAAAAGCGCTGTCCAAAGCAGGCTTTAGACCAGAATGAAAGTATTATGAAATGTCTTGAAAGGTTGTAGGGGTTTTATTTCTATTTATATAATATGTATCTGTGTGGAAGTGTTACATTTACATAGGCTTCTTCAGCTGTCTTTGTTGTAATTGAATCTGATGATTTAAGTTGTTTCTTAATTTGTGAGGCTGGATCCATTTTGGTATGAGCTGAAACAAGCAGCAAGGCTTCTGGGTATTATGTAATGGGAGGGACTATGGAAATAATTACTCTGCAATTTTAAACTGAGACTATTTTTCAGTTAACTTTGCTAACTTCAAGTAATCTCATCGGACGTTTTTTGTCACGAGTTTTCGTTGTTGGTGACTGGGGGGTGTTACTCCTGAGCCTTTCTCACCTCTTCCACAGATTACCCTGTATAGCATGTACGTTGCCATCATGGCCTTCAACGCCAAAGTCAGCGACCCCCTGATCGGAGGGACCTACATGACGCTTCTCAACACCGTGTCGAACCTGGGGGGGAACTGGCCTTCCACGGTGGCGCTCTGGCTGGTGGACCCGCTCACGGTGAAGGAGTGCGTCGGGGCGCCGGAGCAGAGCTGCGCCACCGCGGCCGCCGCCGACGTGAGTCCAGAGCGCTCGCGCGCTCCATCGCTTCT
This sequence comes from Eudromia elegans, assembly GCA_003342815.1. Taxonomy (NCBI): domain Eukaryota; kingdom Metazoa; phylum Chordata; class Aves; order Tinamiformes; family Tinamidae; genus Eudromia; species Eudromia elegans. The sequence goes on from PTEX01000138.1 coordinate 1,089,792, forward strand.
AAACGCAGTGCCTTATCCTAGTGCTTTTCACCTCTGAAAATCCTTGTAGGGCATAAGGCAGTGCTTAAAAATCCCACTAATGGAGCTAAATTTTCTCTCTAATATTGTCTTTTCTCAGCATACTTTTCATGGGTAACACTTAACAAAGATCTGTAGTTGTGTGGTGTGCGCTCCCCCCACCCTTTCCCACCCCTGCTTTTTTCCTTCTCCTGAGCTGAGACGGAAAGGTGGTGGGTAGCAGAAGCACCACACTCGTGCCATGTTCCCTGTGGTACGTGTGGCCGTAGTTAAACTTTCAAGTTAAGCCTTGCTCCCTTTGGATTTGCTTAGGTGCTCTGTTCTTGGCAGGTCTGTCCCCAGGCTTTGGGGTGGTTTTGCTTCAGTGATTTGAGGTTTTCCCATTGGCTTTTCCTCCTGCCGGCTCCTGAAGGCTTCCTCTCCCAATGCCACAGTGAAGAGTGCAAGGCAGTTCCTTGCTTTCTGTCGCTGGCCTTCCCGGTCGGTGTGACACGGAGCGGTGTGACTGGCTGCGCTCCCAGTTCTGGGAGCCCGTGGAGGAGAGCAGAACGTGCCGTGCTGCTGTGCGCGGCTCGGAGGACACGCGGCTCCCCGGGCAGCGAGGTTTCAGATCCGCCTCTGTGAGAAACTGTAACGTGACTGTCTGGAAGGGTGCAAGTGTGTATTCCCTGCCCGTGGCTGAGCCCTGGCTCTCCGGTGCCTTTGTGTGTTTACAGGACTCTGGGATGTGCAGCTCCTAAATACACAAAGCTCTCGAGGAGCCATATGCGACTTGTTTGAAGTGGCGCTGCAGTTTCCTGCTTGCAGAAGGGAAACTCTCCTCCTAACATGCTGCTTCTGCATGCTTTGTGTCAGCTTGTCACCTATCAGGTTCCCAAGCCCGGGTGCCCTGGCCTCTGTTCGACTTCAGTGCTCACTGCTCTGCTCTCGCGTCCTCACGGTTTGCAGTATTATGCACATGCTCCCCTCCTCGCTCTTCATCTGAGCTTGACATGTTTGAAAATGAAAATGCTGGCAGAGCCTCAGCTCTGAGGCTTGCTTTTATCTTGAGAGCATGCCAGTATGGACCAAAAGCTCAGCACTAGCAGGAGGACTGGTGCACGGCTTGTATTCTGTAGCTGTCTGAGTGCGGTAGCAATATTACAGGATGCCCCGGGCAGCTTTTTGGCTGTGACGTACGCTGTGGGCCACTGGGCCTTCTACTCACGCCCATTTGGAGGCTCAGTGTGATGAGCTGCAGGGGTGTGATTGCCATAAATCACTTGGATGGCTGGAAACAACTCTCTTCTCATTGGTGTAGTGGTGATTGCAGCAGCTCTCCAGCCGAGGACACTTGGGCCGGTTTCTCTTTATTGGGGTTGCTCCCTGGGGCAATAGGGTCCTCTTCCCAAATGGCATGTGGCATTTGTCACCTTGCTTGCTGATGGGAGCTTGAAAGCCTCTTACTAACTCTGCAAGACATAGGCTAATCGAATAGCTCTAGGTAACGTGTTTAAAGCTCAAGCCAAAAAGGGTGCATATTCTACTGTAGAAAGTGTGCGTTCCTGTATCTCCCCGCAAGCAGTTGAGGTATCGATGCTTTAACACCTCCCTGCCTCTGTGTTTCAGCTCTGCACAAAAGCTGGCGGCTCGTGCGTCACCACCTTGGACGGTTACTACGTGGAGTCTGTCGTCTGCGTCATCCTGGGGTTTGGCTGGTGGCTTCTGCTTGGGCCAAAATTCAAGAAGCTGCAGGATGAAGGACAGTCATCGTGGAAGTGCAGGAGGACCAACTGATGCCCCTAGGAGATGCCCCTTAAATACTGGATGGACCAGCGAGGTCACTTTAGTTTTATTACAAAGACATATCCCATAATCAATAAACAGGAACACAGGTATTTTAAATGCCAAATTGCTGAGAGATGGGTGGCCGAGACAGTGGTACATGTACCACTCGCCTTCCCAGCGAGAAAACATGTGTTCAGGAGGTAACTGTGGAAAAAGTGGCACCCCTGCTGCCTGCTCCAGCTTGTGAGGCACGGCTGCTGCTAAAGCCGGATTTCCATCTGGTAGCTATGGAGGGGTTAATTGTGCCTGCGTGTCTCAACAGCAGCGTTGTCAGCTGAGTTCCAGCTCTTAGTTTTCCAAGAGACGTGGCCTGGCACAGTGAGTTGACGTGGGGAAGGACGTCAGAGGCATTTTGAAGGTTAAGCTTGTTATAGTACCGGATTCATCGTGGGAAGATAAAATGTCTGGGCTTTTTTTTTTTCTTCTCACTTTATGGACTGTAAAAACCCTTCAGAGGATGAAATAATGTTCCAGATTCTTTTAAATGTATTTTCTGGCTTTTATAAGCTTTAAAGATTTATAAGAAAATATTTTTTATAAATGAAATTACACTTAATTTATTTCCTCTCTTTCAAAGCATTTTGATTTCTCTCTGAGAGGGAGAGATGGAGGGTAGGCCTTAAACTGAGTAACGCACAACGCTCCGAGGCCGGTGTCCCGCGGAGGGCGGCAGGCGGGGAAGCGCCGCAGGCAGCACGCGGGGCCGCCCGGCGCCCACCGGAGGAGGGCGAGCCGTCGTCCTGGACTGCTGGCTGTTGGGAGGGCGCGCAGGGAGGCTGTTCCTTCCGCTTGTATTAACGCCAGTCACATTCAGATTGAAGACAGCCGAGAGCCTGTGCTCCGGCCGACGCTGGGAGCGGGTGCTGACCGACTTGCCAAGCTCCCGGGAGCTGCTGCAGGAGCTCGGGGCCACGTGCGGGACCTTCCTGTCGTGTTGGGCAAAACCACTTCCCTGCGGAGGCCTTAGGGAGGCACCGCGCCCCACGCCTGTCCCCAGGGCCCTCCTCTGGCCCCTTGCATGGCACGGGGCATCGTTGTTAAAAATTAAAGTGCTTGGAAAGGTAGAAGGACGCTTGTTTCTTTCTTTGCTCGGCTGTGCTGGAAGTTCTGCATCCTGAGCTCAGTGTTCTGAACTGTACGGGGTGTCGGGGGTCTGTAGCGGCTGCTTTAGGGCAGTGAAGTGGTGGTAACGCGTCACGAGCTGGACGTGACCGCAGGGCTTGAGGGCTGGGGCACCCGGGGAAGAGCTGGGGGGCAGAGCGCCGTGCAAGCAGCCGCGCTGCTGCCCCGCTCTCCCCTGCTGCCCCTGAAAGCCAAGCCGAGCGGCGGCTCTTCTCCCGCTATGATCTGCCCTCGCAGGGAGCGCGCGTTGTGGCTGCTCTCTGCTTTCAAGGGCATTAAAACTGGCTCGCCACACGGCTTTCATAGGAGGCAGCTCTGCTCCCCAAACCGTGCATCATCTTCCACTTTATTACTTTTGCCTTCTGGATACGCACAGAAAAGCATTTATCAAACCTGTGATCAAACCACAGCTCTCTGTTTTTCAGTCAGGGCCAGATCCTCACCCCTACATTACGTACGTGTATATATATATATAACACTTAAGTCCTGCCTTTAAAATAAGTAGTGGGTGGTTACAGTAATAGGTCATCTACACTTGGATTTTCCTTTGACTTCAAGGAAAACTTACAGACATCAGAATAGGAGAAATTCAGAGATGTTTTAGAGGGGGCTTTTACTTTTTAATTTGGTTTACTGTTTCTGAACGTGCCCACGTGACTCCTTCCTACAGGAGATGCCTTTGGAAGTGCTGGGTAGGTGGCTTGGCAGTGTCAAAATTAAATGCAAAGTCACGAGCCGTGTCGCTGTTTGTTTCCTCTTTCAGGCCGGGGAAACGCGGTTCGCGCTCCGTCCCTCTTGGGCCGCCCGGCTCGGAAATGCTGCATTGGGCGCCGCGGCTCCGAGGAGCCGGGAACCTGCCCGCGCCCGCCTGGTTTGGGTGTTCCAGGTGAACTGGTTTCCCCTCCTGCGCGGTTGGGGTTGTTCCGGACTCGCCACAACCCCGGGCCGAGGGTGGGCAGCGCGGTGGGAGGCGCTTCCCATCAGGGCCCTTAGGGTGTGATTTATGGGCACCAGCCCCGGCCTCCTGCCGCGGTTCTGACCTTAAAGCACAAACTGTGTTTTGCTTCGGTACCGACACCTAAATCCCTGCCCGTGGTTTTTTCTTTCCTCACCTTCCTCTGAGGCTTCGGGTCATGATGAAGAGAGGGGCTGTGTGAGGGCGGCTCCCGTCCCGCATCCCCGCCCAGCTGCTCTGCCCGGTCCCTGCTCCCTGCCAGCCCCTGTCGCTGCCCTGCGCAGGCGGGTGTTACGGGGGAGCCCGGAGGGGCGGCCGGAGCTGCTCCCTGCGCCCGAGGCGGGGAAGGAGCGAGACGGCGGAGCCGCGGGCGACGCGCAGCGCGGGCCCGTCCTTCCCTTGTGCGTGTCGCTGTTTTAGTGTTTTACACGTTGTCAGCCTGGGCCCCGCTAGAGGGGGCGCGCGGGGCGGGGCGGGCGGAGCTCGGGGCGGGCTCGGGCGGAGCTCGGGGCGGTCGCGGGGCGCTCGGTGCCCGGCAGCGGCCATGTCGGAGCGGCGGAGCGCGGCGGGCGAGGCGCTCTCGCGGCTCTCCGAGTGGGCGGACACGCACCTGGGGCTGCTGCGGGTAACGGGCCGGGCCGGGGGGACGCGGGCGGCGGGGCTGGCCCGGCCCGGCCCGTGCGGCGCTCACGGCGCTGCCCTTGCCCGCAGAGCCTGAGCGCCGGGGTGGCCGTGGCCGGGCTCGTGCTGCTGGCGCGGAGCCTCCGCCTGGTGAGTGGGGGCGGCGGCGGGGCCGGGCGGGGGGCGAGCGCCGGTCCCGCCTTCCCGGCGGCGGCGGCAGCGGCAGCGGGGCCTGGAGCGGCAGCGGGGCCTGGAGCGGCCGCGACCCGCGCTCCGAGCGCCCCGGGGGGCCGCGGGCCCGGCTGAGCGGGAGGGGCGACGCGGAGGGGGGGGCGGGGGGGGGTGTCAGTGTGTGTTTGCGTGTGTGTATTTGTGTGTGTTTGCGTGTGTGTGTTTGCGTGTTTGTTGCACGGTGTTTTCAGGACCTGATAACACATTCTGTGCGCGGTATCTGATCTTTCATGTTTCCGTAAAAGATTTGTCTACCCAAACGCAGTCTCTAAAATACATGGGGTTTAAACTCGAGGCTCGCGCGGGTGCAGGTGCTGTCCGTGGGGATCCGCTCCCTTCTCGCCCTGGTGCTGCTGCCGACCAAGCGCTCGAGCTCAGCGGCCGCGCTGCCCCGCGCGATCCCGGTTCCCCCTGGGCAGCGCGCGGTTCCCGGAGGAGCTGGTGCCGCTGCGGCCCCGGCGCCGCTTTGGAGGCAGCCCCGAGCTCGTGTCCCTGCCCTCCTGCTCCCCCAGGCCCCCCCAGGCCCCTCCGCCCGGTGCTGGTGTCTGCTCTTTGCCGCCCCGTTCCCGAGCCCGCCCTGGCCCCGCTCTCCGCCCTGTCCTGCCCCCCTGCCCTGGCTTTAGAGCTCTTGCTCTTTGGGCAGCAAGTCGGGTGAAGGTGGATGTGCTGCACTGCCCCTTTCTGCTCTGCTTGCAAACCTCGTCCATCCCCGGCGCTGCGAGTGCTGCAGAGCAAGGACTCCCCCCGGGTGCCCGGAAGGGCTGGCACGTAAGGGCTCTTCCAGCTGACGAGCAGTGGAAATGCTGCTCCGCGTCGGGCAGCCGCAGTTCTGTAACTCACCCTCCCTTGTATTCAATGTGATTGTAACTGCTCTTGACGTGTTTAAGGCTTTGCCTTGCTCTTCCTTCCATCGATAGACAACAAAGTTTACAAGTGCCTTGGATGTCCCCGTGGAGTTTGTGGAAAAGAATGTGAAATTGCGAGGAAAAATACAGCACGTAACTGAGAAAGGCCTCGAGATCGAGCACATTCCCATTAGCATTCCTTTCCTTACAGCACTACAGAGAAAATGTAAGTAAAAGTGCATGAAGATTAATAATGAAAAGTTGACATTCCTAATACAGTATCATCTACTAGGCTAGCAAAAATACTGCAGATCTAAAAAACTTCAAGCTTAGCATTTTTAGTAAATGATACTCTTGGAAATAGCGGTCAGGAATCATTAGGAAGCCAAGTGCCAAGCTGGAGAGAGAAAGGGTTGAGTTGCAGTTCTGGTTCTGTCTCTTGTTCTTTCCCTTATGATTAAATAGTACGTGGGGGAACTAAAGCTGAAGCGTTAACAGGTTTACTTCCCAGGATTCGCTTCCCAGCAGCTGAGGGGCCGTGCGGAGCACGAGCTTCCTTCTTTCTGCTGCCCTCGGTCAAAAAGATCTCTGTGTCACCAGGGCAATCAGACCGTCTCCTGCTGATAAGACTTGCTGGAGTGGAGCTGACTCCGGGCGCCGTGGTCTGGTTACAGCGGGAGCTGAAACCCTCCCAAATGATATGGTTCCAGCTTCTTGGAAGGCAGGACTTGGCACTCGAGTGCCTTGTTTTAGTAAATAAGGTAAAATACAGTAAAAAAAAGTCTTCTTTCTTAATCTATAGTTCAAAGTTTGACTGTGGTTATGCTATGAAGTGCTTATTTTGGCACACATGAAGAATGTTACTGTTGCTTATTTAAAATGCTGTAAAATTAAAATGCAATGTAATGCCTTAAAATCAAATTTCCAGACAGATGTGTCTATGGGCTGACTCACGAAACAAATATATTGATAGCTAGTGCTAGGCTGTCTTGTGTGGCTCACGTCAGCTTAATACTCAGCCCATCAAACGTTCTCTCATCCCTTTCTGCCATTGGTTCCATGAACTGGATTCTCTCCAATAACTAATACCGTGTTTACGGTGCCGCCTTCTAGGGTCGATTTCTCAGCATGTGCTTAAATGAAGAGATCTTGAGACAGGGGCTTGGCAGAGCGGCCCGAATTGAAGGACTGCGACATGATTCTCGCCTCTACTGGAAGCTTCACAAGAGACTGCTCCGAGCAGAGCTGACAGCTGCCAGGAAAAACAAAGGGATATGGAAAGAAGAAAGCTCTCCTGGAAAAATGAGGGATCGAGTAAGCAACAGCAAACTTATGCAGACACTGAAACAATTTGCAAACTGGTTAAGAAGCTATATTTAAAGGTAAAATGGGCAACTTGTTTGGAAAATGGCAGTTATCTGTGATGTGTGCTTTGTGTAAGGTATAAGTTTATTAAAAAAAAAAAAAAAAAAGCCCAGTAATTTTGGGAGTTCTGTCTTAAAGAGAAAAGCTTTGAAGTTTAGAAGCATTCAGTATTATCAAGTAAAATATTCTAAAGCTAAGGTTTCCAAAGCAATTTCTTAAATTAGTCCAATTACCATTTCTGAGTATAATTTATGTTTTAAAAAACTTTCATCTTAAATGTGCTGCATTGCTGCCAGTAGAAAACAAAATTTGGTGCAGCTAATCTTAGAAATCTGGTTAGCTCAGAGCAACAAAACTTTTTGAAAAAAATCTACTTTAAGTATATTAAAGATTAGAAATTAATGTTCTACAAATTGGATTTACTGACATAAGATTAACTGTCAGAGTTGCAGAACTTTATACTTATATCTATGCTGTTTTTTTCTCATAGTTCTATAAGCATATAAAATCTGAATGAAATAAAACTTCAAGATGAAGTTTGAAAAGGTGGACCATACTGAGTTAAAAAGTTAAATGCCCATTCCTGTTTTATTTTGAAGTGTCAAACATATGTTTATTATTTATTTTGTAAATATTCTCAGAATAAACGTTAAATTTCTTATGTCCATTGTCATGCTTAATAGCCCACACACTTGGCCTTTGTTTGATCATTCACAGTCCATAGGATTATCTAAAGTGAACTGTTTTACAGAATTCTTTATTTCTCTATGTTACCTGGCTGCCAAACACCAGGGAGAATTGTGTGCTGTCTTCATAACTTGTGCTGCTTGTCTGGCGTTTAGTTGTTATGCCTTTTTTTTTTTTTTTTTTTTTCCCTGCTAATTACAATGGCAGAATTGTGAATCCAGCCATCCTGGAGCTGTTCCTCAGTCTTTCTCTTCTTTTGTTCCCTGGCTTTTTCGGGAACATGACTGTCTCCTGCAAAGCTCAGTGAAGTTCGCTAGGGAGAGGGGCAGCAGCTGTACAGACAGAGATGGATTTTGATGGAAGTTGGCAAGCAGGTATCTCTGCCTATTTAAAAATAAAATCTCGGGCATCTGGGTTTATGTATTGTACATTAAAGGGCTTTGCCAATCATGGCTATGATATTTGGACACTCATGCAGATGGTAAAGGATTAGGGACTATTATTGTAGCCTCCCTGTAACTCAAACTCTGCCCCAAAGTTTAATTGCACTGCACATTGACTAATCTAATGATTTCTTCATGTTTATAGATGTCCCTGGTTCTTCATCTGACAAGTAAAAAGATTTTTCAAAATGAGCATAGTTATGTAGTTAAATACAGTCTTTTCTATGTAACTTCCTGCTGCAATAATCAAATATTTTCTAAGGTAGTTCCATTTGGAACTTGCATTTTTATTATACAATTGTATCAAATGAGATTTTATCACAAAAATGCACCTTAAAACTGAGAGAGGAGAGAGGGAGGGAAAAAAAAAAATCACATGCTACACTTGAGCAGACAGAGGTGAGTTATGGGCTAATGTGAACTAAGCCGGGTCAGTCAGTCTTGCCTCTTAGCCCCTTTCATGCAGGTCAGAAAATCCCTAGAGATTTTCTTAAACTGCAGCGAGTTGCTGTGTCTGCTCTCCTAAGCTGTGGTGCTGTGGCTTACGGTTGTTTCGTCACTTGTGCAGAGAAGGCTTTCCTTTAGTTTGAACTAAATTGTGAAGTTCCCCTCTGCTTTTTTAGTGATATGGGGGTAGTTTAACAGAAATACTTCAAAAAGGAATTATAGGGAGGAACCTGACTCTTTGAATTCAGACCTTTTATCTCTTTTCATGTTTGTTGTATATAATAAGTTTAGGTGGTATGCTTTTAATATGTTTCCATAATTAAAATCTATGAAAGTAGCTCAATCCAGGTGATCAGTGCTGTAATGGACAACAATAGTCTTAGGAAGAGTAACTGAGCACTAAGGGATTTGGGATGCTGGTGACAAATCCACTTCCACAAACCAGCTCTAGCAGTTGTTGTTTGTTAATGCTGCTTTTCCTGTTACCATTCAGGGCTAATCTGTTTAAAACAAAACTCAATTTAGGAGAGAGGGGAGAAAAAAAGAAAGCTGTGCTTTCCATCTGTGCAGATCTTGAAAGGCTGCATATCTTTTCTCTGTGGGAGGCCTGTCTGTTCAGAAACCCGTGACAGGAGCAGAAATAAATAACTGCAGAATGAAGCAGTGGAACTGGGAGGCCAGGGAAGAAAAAGCACTTTTCTTCATTATATAATTGTGCCCTATTCTGTCTTTAAGGAAGAGTATCTGATTCCTTCAGCTACCCCAGCAGCAATGCACATCAGGGTATTTCCAGGCAGAGGATGCAGTTTTTGTGCAACTGGAAATTAGAATAAGAATAGGAAGAAAAACTATTTGACTCTTGAGGCTTGACCCTTGGGAACTCTTACCAGGTTCGCTGACTCACAGTGTATTCAAAGAGAGCGGAGTGAAAGACGATGCCTCCAAAAGGCTCACTAAGAAAAATACCTTAGGGGTTGCCCAGGCTTTTTATTGCCATTGCGGTGTTTACGGCAAATGGTTGCCATAAACATCACCAGCTTTTCCAGGAGCTTTCCCTGATGCTTTAATGGCCTTTCCTGCCGCACCGCCAGCGGAGCTGGGCTGAGCCCTGGCCAGGGGGCTCCTGCTGGCGCTGCCGGGAGCGTCTCCGGCCCGGAGCGGATGGTCTTGCTGTGGAGGGCTCCCATCTGGAAGGGAAGAGAAAGCAAAACGTCACCTCTCCCTGGCCAAAGTGCTCCTTGGGCCCAGGATATTTCCTCTTTTCCCTACACTGGTTTGTTAATTCCTCAGGTAAGACTTTTCAGGCAGCAGCTGCATCATTACATTTTAAATAAACTGTGATTCTGAAAACAGACTCTGAAAATCACCTTCACCTGACAGGTAATGATCCCGTGTGTCAGAGAGAAACTACACCTTTTAAACAAGATGTGGAGATATTGCATCCCAGGGCGGTCAATCCTGTGGCAAGCAGCAGTTACCATCTTGCCGGGACTGTGTTCCTGTAGCTCATGTACCTAGTGATTGTTGCCGTACATTTTCAAGGAAAAAAATAGTAAAACTTGATATTTTCTTTCTCTTCACATCCCAGCAAAGCTCTTGCCTTCAGCATTGCTCATGTTCCCCTGGGATCCTTAATGATACACCAGGATCCCCCAGGTTGCCTCACATTACCTCAGGATGCGTCAAGATCCCTCGCATTACCTTGGATTCCCTTGGGCTCCCGCACGTTCCCTCAGGTTCCTTTGGGATGCCTCAAGTTCCCTTGTGTTACCACAGGCTCACT
>PTEX01000138.1:1100809-1194470 GCA_003342815.1 Eudromia elegans
CGCGGTGAGTGCGGGGGGCGGCGGCGGGAGTCCCGCCCGCGCCCCGGGTTCCCGCCGCGCCGCGCGGGGGGCTCGGCCGGGCTGCTGGGGGCGCGGAGGGGGCGAACAAAGGCGGCGCCATCTCCTGCCCTCGGGGCACGGCGCGGGGGCGCGGGCGGGCAGCCTGTGCTCGGCCTCCCGCAACTTCCCTCCGACTTTGTCGTTGTCTCGTTACTCCCGCCTTGCCGCTGTTTACTTTGTTGCGTGCGTCACGGAAGATAAAATCGTGGAAATCGGGAAAGATCAAACTTCTCGTGGCCCCTCGCAGGGGGAAAGGTCGCGTTTGTCCTGCTGGCTCGCGGGGCTCGCGTCTCCTCGGAGCGGGTGGGGCCCTTGGCTCTGTGAAGGGCTCGGATCCCCCCGGGGCTGCCCGGTGCCTCCTCCCCGCGGAGCGGCTCGGGGGCTGCGCTGGGGGCACACGGGGAGCCCCGGCCCGGCGGAGGCGCGGCGGGTGAAGCGGGAGGAGGCGCGTGGGGCGGCCCCGGCCCCGCGCGCTCCCCACGGGCCCCTCGGGGCTCCAGGGAGCCCGGGCGGCTGTCGAACACCCGGCCTTGGGGCAGAACCCGCCCTTTAGACCCGGTTCTGTTTCTGCTTCCCAAAGAAAGAGAGAGAAAGATTACATTTCATCTATGTCTCGTTGTAATTATAACTCCGAGTCTCATCCGTTTGCCTAATTCTTAATTCCCGAAGAGTGCTTTTGGGGAAGAAGTTGTACTAAATTCCCGTGAGAAAGATATGAGCCCTTATCTGATGAGCGGCTCGTAGGCTCTTTGTTTTAAGTGCGCCACCCTCCGCGTTACGAGGCCCGATGTTTGCCTCTTTCCCGGGGCTCTCCCGGGTCCCTTGTCCTCGGGACTTCGGACCAGCGTGTCGCAAAACTTGGAGAAGATGCGAGAGAACGGCTCAGGTGGCTGCTCTGAGGCGAGAAAGGGGGTTTGCAAGGGTCTCCCGGAAGACCAGAAGGGATGCGATCCAACGAGTACCCAGGTAAGGAATAAAAATGTTATAGTGTGTTAAAAAAGGAGACTTTTAGGAGGTGAGGGACAGCAGAGTGCACACTGTTGAATACTTTTATATTTTTTACTGTCTGAACAGTAGCTCCCTAAAGTAAGGGATCTTTCTTGTTTTCTTTTTCCCCGTAAGTCCTGATTTTTTTTCTTTTTAGGGTGTTACAACGAAGTATTTTATCAGTTGAATACATGCATCTTGTTAAGTTGGGGCTGCCTGCAGACCGTGTTCTGGTCTAACGCAGTCGCCTCTGGCAATGGGGATCAGCTGGTGGTTTGGGATCAAGCCGCGCACAGCTCCAGCTCCTCCTTTTAACAATAAGAGCTCTGCCTGGGAGCTTGCCTGGGGGATCCATTACTGCCTCTGTCCCCCTCGGCTTTGAGGCCGGTGTCCCACAAAGACTTTGATCGATATCGCCAGCCTTCCGAAAGGGAAATAAAATTTTTACCCCTTCGAAGCAAAGCAGAGGCCACCTGCTGGGAACGGGTCCCAGTTTGGCCCGAATCAATCTGTCGTTTTAAACACTGTCAAGAAAATATCCATAGCAACAAAACTGTTTTGTATTGAGCATCAAAATGCAGGACTGTCCTGCATGCAGTACTGTTTACCTCCAAATTTAGTCCTGTGTCCAATATTTAACTTTTCCCTATTTTCAGGAAAGGTTTTACACAAAAGTTGAATATCTTTGTTGGGACTGCAAAGTGGTCTTTCTATTAAGAAAGTGATTTTCCTTTAATGAAATTTGAATAAGTGTGTGCAGGGATGAGGGGTAGACGTTTGTATTTGAGATGCCTCCCCTCTGAACTGAGCTAGTTTAACTGATGACTTGAATGTCAGAACTGCACAGCTATACAGTACTCCCTACCTTTAAGGAAGTCTACTTAAGAAAAGTTAAGAAAAACAGAGCAAACAAGAAAACACAAAACCAAAGGGCTTTTAGAACAAATAGGACAAGACTTAATGCTGGAGTCTGCAGTGGGAGTAAGACCACATTTTGCAGAAACTTCACTTGTTGGTCCTTCAAATTCACTTGAATTTTTTGGGATGAGTGAGAGTGTTTTGTACATGGAGCTCTTGGGATGCTTTCCTCTTGGTGTACGGGATGCGGAGCGTGCTCAGGGCAGTCCCCGTGGCTTCGTGCAGTGGGGGAGTCCCGGAGCCGTCAGGACTGTGCGTTTCCCTCGGGCCATGGAGCAGGGCCAGCAATGCCGACAGCGGAACTGCTTCGAGCCCCTGGGGCCCGCGCGGTGCCAAGGATGCATCTGTCTGTTGCTTCCACGTCCGGAGCAGAAGGTGCTCCCTGTGGAACAGTGCAGACCCACCAAAGCACCAGGAGGGTTTTCTCTTTTGTTTCCTTTGGTCAGCTCCAGAGATCAGAGCCTGTTGGCTGATTTCCTGACCTTCTGTGTCTGGAGACCCAGGAGGTGGTTATAAGAAGTACTCACTCAGCCTTTGCCAGAGCTAAGGAGGCTGAGGGTGTGTGCAGCAGAGGTGGGCAGAGCGTTTTGGAAGAAGGTGCCTGCTGCACTGCTGGAAAAAGCCCCAGATGCAATGCTGGGAGTGCAGCACGTGCCCCTCGTGGCTCAGACCCACCAGTGAGTGATGCAAACCGCTTCAAATGCTTTGGTCCTGTGCACTAAAGCAGCGCATCAAGTGATGCACCGAAAGGTATCTGTGTGGATCTCTTCAGCTCGGAATAATCCAAAACCGCTTGCAAGAAATTGCAAGTGGAGATGAGCTGCGTTGTGAAGCAGTTCCCACTCCGTTGCAGACTTGATTTACTGGGAATGACACGAAGATCATTTGTCCGTGCACTCTGAGCGTGACCAAACGTGTGTCTGAGATGGGGTACTGTGATCAAAACCAGGTGTTGCTGAGCGTGACTGCAGTCCTTGCTCTCCACTTAGGCTCGCCTCGATCTGTGTGTGACTGGCAGATGGAGTCACAGCAAACTCGGCAGTGGCCCTCAAAGGAAAAATGAGGAATAATGGTAGTGAACACCAGCTCTGTCCACTGGTGACAGTGCAAAGGGTTTTGTAGTATTTCTTTCCACGGGAGACTGCAGTTCATTCAGTAAATAGCTAAATATCACACAAAACACACGTGTACTCTCCAGGCACCTTGTTTTTATGTTTTCACAATCTGTGAGTTGTGCCATTCTTCAGCAGAGCAACAGCCTGGGTTGCGTAAATTATAACAATAGCTGTTGTTTCAGAAATAGCTGAAGCAGTGTTGCCCATCCCAAATTAGCTTTAGAGGATATGTTTTCCACTGCGGTTACAGCATCGAGTAGTCACATGAAGAACTGTCAAGTTTAGTGGTACTGAAATATTCTAGCAGAAGAAATTTTCTGCCTTCCTATGAGATATCAAGAACCCAGAACTTTGACGAGTAGTGCTTGACATCATGGAGGAAAGGAGGAATCATCCTGTACCCAAGTACAGACCCATATGTCCCTTACCAGGGCACTTCTGAAGTGCTTTTGTGTCTGAATCCGTTCTAGCTGTGGCTATGAGCTCTTGAAGATACTTTCTCCTGATATTGGATTCAAACAGAAGCTAGAAAAGCCTGTCAGCACTGCCAGCCTGCCCTGCAGGAGGGTGGGTGTGCTGTGCTTTTGTGCCTGGGGAATCTCTGGCATTACTGCCTGTTCAAAAGAAAGGGGCCGGGAGGAGATCTCAGTGTACTGCAGATGCTCCATAGATGCACAAACTGTGGCATGGATTGCTCTTAAAGCTGGCAAATGTGAGCTTGCTGTGTATTCCCTTGCTCACTTTGAGGGGAGTGGTAGGATTTGTCCCATGGAAGAAATGGGATGAACTATTTAAGAGCACTATGGGTGAACAAAAAAATAGCATTACCATCTGTGGTAAAGTGTGTTCTCTCTCTATAAAAATCTTCAGTGTCAAAAGACTGAGTGTTGAACATCTCAGTGGAGTTTGAAAGCCTTTGAGTATCAAAACCCAACAAAAGCTCTAGGTGTCCCTGCTGGAGCAGGGAGTTTGGACTAGATGATCTCTAGAAGTCCCTTCCAACCTCAACCGTTCTGTGATTATTTGGCAACTTTGTGTGCAGAGAGATAAGAAAAGCAACTGGAAGGTATGTAGAGGACGCAAACACTTTGTAAGGAAAATTTCTGTGGACGTTTACTGATATTTATCAATTTAATATCTGCTGGGGCAACTGTTCAACTGCTGAAAATGCCCTGCGTAAGGCAGGTGTCCTCTGAGGCAGTGCCCACTGTGACACAGGTGATAGCGTGCTGCTGTCCTGGAAATAATCCCTTCGATGGGGGGAAAACCAATTCCATGTAGGCTTCTTGAGGAATGGGTAGCAAATGCTAATTCCCTTTCAGGGTCTGTTGCCATGGGGAGTCCGTTCAAATCCTTTCTAATGCCTTCCTCGGTGCTGACACACGCTTTTCATGACTCCCAGAAAGCGGAGAAATGACTCCAAACAAAAGTTCTGTCAGCACCGAGGGCCGTGGGAGAGCGAGCAGCGAGCGTTGCTGCCCATGGCTGTGGATAGGGCAGATCTGAAAGATGTCTTTATCTTGCACAGGTGTCTTTAATGCTTTGATGGAGAAATAACCAAAGTACCAGGTAAAAATAAATCTGGGTGTTATCGGTAGGTTCGTGTGTCTAAACAGCATGGGAGTGCAGCATCTATGTGTAGTACCTGTGTGCTAAACCCATATTCTTGTGGCCTTTTCCTCTTGGACAGACAACTTTGCTAACAGTTTCCAATTGGTCCCAGTGAAATCCATAGGAAATTGCTATTTTCTACTGTGTTGGACACCTTTAGTGCCAGCACTGTTGTGGCAGCTCAGCTGTTTTGGTGGCCTCAGCAAATTAAATTGGGTAACCAATCTCGCAGAAGAGTGACCAAATTTTTTTTCTTTCATCCCAACCAATTCCTAGAGGAATAAGAAAAGGGTCAGATACTGGATATTATTACCTGCTATTACCAAATACTAGCAGTATTTATTTCTGCTGGTGGTATTTATAGGTAAATATTTGCTGTTAAAAAATGTGTACAACTTTGCTGGTATCTCACTTTTGTGTTTGTACTATGAGATACTTCAAATTTTAGGAAGCACACACATAGTGGTAAAATACTTTATGTCTAGATACTTTTTCAAATACAAGGGCGGATGCCAATTTGTGGGTGAAAATGTCTTTTCATATCAGCACTGCGAATCTCTTATCTGGTGGAGCCTTGCCTGTTCTGTGCTTGTTCTATAGGTGTAGCTTTAGCAGTGTTTACAGAAGGTACTTCGGTTAATGTGGATATTTAATGCTGATTAAAATGGAGGCTTGCACAGATGATGTGAGGAACTCTTATTAGAGTCTAGTTTTGGATGGCATTTAAGTTTAAATCTGTATGAAATGAGACCCAATTAAAAGCTTAGCAATATTGTGGTGACTGTTAGTGGCTTAAAGAAATGAGAAAGAAGCCAAAGCTTGCACCCTGGGAGGGGGTGCTCTTAGGAAAAAAATGTGATTCTTTTTTCCTATTTTTTCCTGGTCTGGCTATGGCTAACTTTTCATTTGATAATTGCTTTTTGTAAATCATGTGTGTATATCTTAGAGACTTGTTTTATATATTTACATATATATTTATATGTGTGTATATAAAAAAATATATATATTTATATATTATATTATATATATATTTTTATATAAAATATATATGTAAATATATATGTAAACATATATTTATATTTTTATATATTTACATATATAAAAAAAGTATCATGCAGCAGTTGGTTGCTGTGTGAAGACTTCAAGCTTGTTCCAATGGGGGATTTTTTTTGACACTTTCTGTGGTTGATAGAATGATGGACAGAAAATGGGAAATGTTTTTATCTGTGAATGCTTCACTTTGAAGCCTGGGAAGACGTTGATGTCCATGGCTGCTGAGAAATTAGTGCAGGAGGAGCCCTACAACGTATTGTATGTGTGGGGAAAGGAACTGGCTGAGAGCACAACCTTTCCTGGTCGCCTGTTGTTGCACAGGCAGAAGTGCAAATTACCCTTTTTGATATCTGTCATGGTTGTAGCAAAAGGCCAAATTGTTGGACTGTTACTCTAATAATGTTTGAAATATGTAGATATGTTGTGAACTGCTTAGTTTTTGAATGCGATTTTATAAGAGAATTTCAAAGCAGTAAAGTACTATTTCTAGTGTGATTTGGTGCACCTGCCCCAAGCCTGCTGGCAGTAATTGGAAGTGAACTGCGTGCATGTGGTGGTGGTTAGCAGAGATTCTGGGTGCTGCTGCTACAATCACAGCTGCCAGATTAAAGATCAGTGTTTCTAGACAGAATATTCCTGCTGCTTAGTGCCAAACAGATGGTCTTTTCCACCTCCCATGCAGATGTTCGTAATGCTCCCTGGTAAGAGTGCTCCCTGGCCATATCTGGAGTTAGTACTGTGTTATTTCCATTTGCACAGTCAGAACATCTTTGCTTTTTGCACCTCTAACCCATTTCTTCTCTCTCTCTCTCTCTCTCTCTCTCTCTCTCTCTCTCTCTCTCTTAATCCATTATACGTTCTGTTTTCATTTATGCTGCTTGTGGCTTACAGTATGTCTTTGAACTATTTTCATTGTAAAATTTGTCAGTAAGAGATACCTAAAATAATTGAAAGCTTCCAAAAATCTATCTTCCTCTGAATATTTAGCATTTCTGAATCTTCATCTTCTGGGAAATAAAGAATTGCCAGTCATATGAAGTTTTCAAAGCCAGGCTCAAGTTCTTTTTTTAACCGTATTGCGTTTTGTCCTAAAGAGCAGACTATTTTGGTTTTAATCACATTTTCAAAATGTGCCCATTAGGTGCTGGGACAATGAGCTTCACCTGGAGCTGTGGTTTTGGCAGATGGGGAGGTAATGGTGAACTGCAGTATCTGCCCTGGTCGTAGGAGCCATTCATGCTCTCTGATCGGCTTCTCAGTGATTTCTGTAGAAGTGCTTCAGGAACAAGAAGGGGAGAGGGCAGCTCGGAAAAGGTGAGATTAGCAATTCCTGCACTCTGCCTACTGCTCATTTAACTGCCAATTAATCTGTCTAAGCATTCTCCAGAGAGCAAGCTACAGGAAAAGGAGTGCTAAATGGACGTGTGCTTAATACTCTCTTCACATTAGGGACCTCAGCAATGTCCAGGTTAAATATTGCAGCTAAGTATTTGTGTTATGCTGCTACTTTGTGAAGTAGTTTGTGCTAACCATAACAGTCAGCCTGAGTTGAGAAAATATTTTGCTCCGTGGGTCTCTTCTCCCTCCAGCTGCTGGGATAATCCCACATTGTGCCTCCCCAGGATGAATTCCTGCTCCTCGGCACCATTTGCTAAAATGTGTTTCTTTATGTGAGAGGGGAGTCGCAGAATACTTTGGAACCATGGTGGTCTTGGTGTGTTTGTGACATGTAATATTGTGTAATATATATCTGCAACTTCTGAAATCAAGTAACTTCATAAAGCATGCTAAATTCTCCCTGTGAAGAATTTACCTACTGTGTTGACACCAAACACACACATTTCTTATGTATGTATATACATGCGTGCATGTGTGTATATATATGTATAATGCTAACTTTTTGTACATATGAGAGATCCTATGGAACTTCTTTCAGCAAAATCAGTTTGCTTCCAGTAACAGTATTGTGAAGTACAGCATAGCACTGATCATAGCTGTCCTCTTTAGAAGGCTTCTCTTATGGAGCACATTATTCAAAAGGCTAGCATAGCCCAGCAGGCATTTAATGGAAATCAATCAGCTAAAACAGAAGCAGTGTTTTGGAGCTCCCATATTTACAGGCCACATAACAGACCCTGTTACTTAACTTGGATGCTAATTCTTTGCCTGTGAATCTAAGACAGATGTTTTGCTGTGCTGGAGCAGCATCTCTGTAGTGATGTGCTGAGGTGATGTTTTTTTGGTCCCAAAGTTTGTTCTTCGTGTGGTTCAGGAGAGCCTGATCCTGACAAGGCTGTCTCAAAGCTCCGAAGTGAAAACCTGTGGGGATCATCCACATAACTGCTGGTGTTTCCTGGGGAGGCCTTGCAGAAGAAGCGGGTCGGCTGATAGAGCCGCGTTAGGATTCTGCCTTCCTCTCCATGTGCCAGGGAGAACCTTTGTTCTGAGAGCAGTTGCTGGTGTGGAAGACCCCTTTGTGCCAAGAACAAAGGGGAATTGTACCAGCCTGACGGGAAAGGGCCAGGGTGAAGGGTTTCTTTCAGAGGGGCTACTTATATCAATTGCAATGTTTTCCCCCTGAGTCCCCTGTGACATGTATTCTGTGTGGGAGCTGGGCGGGAGATGAGGAACTTTCCTCAATGTCAGTTCTTAGTGATGAATATATGATACTGCTTTATTAATTAAAACATGGTGCTACTCTCTCTTTTTTCTCCTTTCTCTCTTTTTTTTCCTCTAGCCTGAAGTGATAAAACTAGCAGTAGGCTAGACCAAGGTGCTAGAATTATTCCTAAACTTTGAAACTGCCTAACAGCTTGTGCCTTTCTAATTAACACCAGAAGAGTGGACTCTTTCCTGGCAAGCAGTAATTGAATTGAAGCTCATGGCTGGCAAGGGCAAAAGCCCAAGAAATGTAGGAGGAGAAGTCTGGCAGAGGTAAAGGGTGCTTTGTGCTCCAAAAGTTAGTAAAATCAATAGATGTGCCCTCCCAAAGTTCCCACTGTAGTGGAGGTTGTGATGGCTCAAAGATGGAGCAAAACAAAGCTGCTTTACCAGCTCATGCCAGTAATAGCTCATTCAGACCACCTCCCTTGCCTACAGCAGCAAAAGGAGAAGAAAACCTCACATATGCAGTTTTGTAGCCTCCTTGCAAAATCTGTAACCTAATTTTCTAGGGTGTTTCTGTTAACACTTGCTTGTCAGTCCTCTAATTGCTGTGCTGATAATGTAGAATGCCCTTTTCCACCTGTCTGCTGGCTTTCTGCACATCCTGCTTGCCTTTCCTTGGGAGAGAGGAATTTCCCAGATCCTGCCAAGGCTCTCCCAGGCCATTTGGTTTCACCCATTACCTTTTCTCTAATAGATGCACACCCGTGTCCGGGGGGCAGGGGGGCACTATAACATCAGTGTGATGGTTTGGGATGCACACACTGCATGAAAAGCACAAACTTCATGAGTGGCTTATGGAAACACAGGACTTCCTTTTAAATAAGGGGAGAAGACAATTCCTCGTTTCTGGGCTCCACCAGAAATGAGTCTTTCAGCAGAGTGGAAGGTACTTCAGCTCATGGTGTTACATTGCAGCACCTGCCTGCAGAAACTTAATATCCTTCAGGAAGGCGTGCGGGGTGTTTTTCTTTGTTTTGGATCGCTCCAGCTGAGTGTCTGCTTCCTTCAGCAAACCCGAGGTCTTGGTGTTTCTACTATGCTGTGGTGTTCTGTTTGGGGGCTTCTGGCACCCTGGCAGCAGGTGTAAGATGTGAAGGGGAGCTGGGCAGTGTCCCTGCAGCCCACCAGCAGCTTCCGTCGATGGGGACAGCAAGCAAGAAAGAGGGAGAGTGGGCAAAAAGGCACGTGGGTTACGACTGGGGTGAAGGTGGGAGGGAGGTGCCGTGGGAGGCTTGCAACAGGTAGGGGTATCTTGAACCTGGACTTCAGCAGGGGAAACAGCAGAGGGAAGAGGAGGAAATAGAGATTTGTGTTAGAACCGTAGGCCAATGAGTTGGTGTTTAGTTGTGGATATGTGCTGGTTTTTTTGTGTGTTTCCAGGAGCAAATATTGAAGTATGAAATGCCGGTTTGCGTAGCCTTAACCATGCCTGGGCATCCTGAGCCCTGCTGGGATGCGAAGGCCCAACCTGCAGAGCAAAAGGCTGCGATTCTTTGAGTGGGAATTCAATGGAACGGCTCAAACAAGCGCAGCCTTGTCCGGGATACAACCAGTGCCCTATGAACGAGTTAACTCGCGCTGTTTAGCACTGGACAACAACCGTTCCGATTGTTGGTGCTGGCCAGGCCCTGCGCGGCGGGGACATCTCTGCCGTGATGGGGCCGGGAGCCCGGGAACCGGCCCGTGGGAGACCAGTCGCATGGAGACCAAGAGCAGGAGGGAGCTCCGGGTGCCCCTCTTGGTGCTGCTGCGAGGTGGCCGTCCTTGCGGCTCTATTTCTTGGGTAGCCTCTGGGAAGGAGGGTCTGCCCTGCAGGAGCAACCAGCTCGTGACAAAGTCGCTGCGCTGTGGTGCGGCTCCGCGTCGCGAGCCGGGTGCACTGTGCGAGCCGGGCCGAGCCGGGCCGGGCCGAGCCTCACCTCACTGCCGCGCTTGTCTTGCAGGGCGGTGCGACGCGGAGCGCCGCCGGCCCGCCATGAGCGCCCGCAGCCCGCGGAGGAGCCGCCGCCTGCGCTACCGCCGCCACTTCCTCGTGGACAACGGCGCCTTCCACGGTGAGCGGGGCGCCAGGGGGCGCTGCGGCGCCGCCCGCGGGCGGGCGGGCGGGCGGGGTGGGGGAGCGCGAGGGCCGCGCCCGCCCGCGCTGCCACGGCGGCTCCCGGGCCGCGCAGGTGCCGGTCCTGCCGCGGGCGGGCGGTGACTCGTGTGCCAGCTCCGTGCCCCGGGTTTACCGACTTGTCCTTCCGGAGCCCTCCTCGCTGCGGGTCCCTGCACGGGGCGGCCTTAGGGCCCTCTGTGCTGGCCAAGGCTGCCAGGAGCCAGGGGCTGGGGAGCCCTCACAGAGGGTAATGGGCAGGGTTGGCTGTCTTACTCTCCAGCAATGGTTTTCTTTTTTTCTCCCCTTATATATATATATAAAATATAATTATATATATTTTATATAAATAATTTTTTTTGTAATACAAGTTCTTTAAGGCCTGGGTCTTGTATTCCGTATTCCGTTTGAAGGCAGTGGTAAGAAAACTATCGCCTCCGGGCAGAGTTGTGGAGGTGTTAGTAACAACCGTGGAGAATTCCTATAAATCTAAGATCGAAATACTGAAGGACTCATCTTTCTTGAAAGCAATGTTCGTTTGTGGGTGTTTGGTGGTGTTTGCTTTTTTTTTTAAGCAGAAGTTTGCATTTCACAGAGCCCTTGTAAACCAAGCGTGTCCATGACCCGTCCTTTATTCTCTGCAGTTACCTCAGCACTGATGAAGCTAGCAGCTCAGTGAGAGGATAAACTGTTAATCAACCTGCGCATCTTCCTAACCCCCCCTGCTCAGAGATGGTCTGTCTCCTCCTGTGTTGTGTTTCTGTTGCTGCTGTTATTGTTTTTCCCTCTTTTTCCATAGGCACCGCTAGTTTCAGTTGGGGCAGGAGCAGAATACTAATAGCGCTCTCGCCTGCCCCTGACAGCTCTGTTGTCGTGTTCCTTCACCTGCTTGTTGGGCTTGCAGCGAGCCTGGCCCGCAGGCCTGCTCAGGCTTTTGAAGGCATTTCCCAGAATAATCTCAGCAGAGCAAGGAAGGTGTAGCTTTGAGCCTGCTCTCACCTTGTTTGATGGATTGGAGCTGTGGTGCTGTTGTGAAGAGCTGTAGTAAAATAACTGGGTTATAGAGGCATCAAGCAGAGCTGCTCTCTGTTTAGCTAAAACTTATATGTACGTCTTGCCATTACTTAATATTCTAGATTTGTTTATGTTTTATTAAAGTGTCCGTCCATTGATTTCAGGTAGGATTTATGTGATCTTTTCTAAAGAGTACGCTCTAGGTGGTGGTACCAGTTACTCCATGTTGAATAGCATGGGCACATTTACTGCTGCAAAAACTTAGTGAAGACAGTGATCCCTGCTGCCTGAAAGCTTGCAGTTCAAGTAACTGTTACAACTGGAATGTGGAAGGTAAAGCTGAGACCCTCCCCACACCCCACATGCCAGAGAGAATGCTGCTGATGCATTCCCTTCGTTAGACCCCTTGGCTCGGTTTCCCCACTGTACCACCAGGAAAGGAAACCTAAAGTGAAGGTTACTTGAGAAAGGGCTTGTTAGCAGGGAGCATACTGTCTCATGTGATTTGCTGACATTTCTACATTCAATTGCGTGTGTCTAGCTCTAAAATCAATTCGTGCATAAGCAATAGTTTGGTGACTTTTAAAATTATTACTATAATAGTTTCATGTGCTGGCATTGAGAGCTCGGCTGTTCAGGGAACAAGCACACAGAGCTGCTGATTAGCTTATTTTTCTGTATTTATGAATGCTAATATTCTGTTATCACTTAGAAAGACAGACATGACATATTTAACAAATAGCTGATTCTGTCTCGGCAGTTATGAAAGTTGGTTTTCCTACTTATATTAGGATTGGTTACTTATGCCAATTATGTTCTCCTTCGGACTTCTTTCAGAAATATCCACCTTTTGTCTTGCTGCATTTCCATAATTGTTATTAATTCTCTTTCAGGTTCCAGTTTTATCTTTCCTTTTAGACCTCAGTGTCAGCAGGGACTTGACTGCTGTTGGGTGGCTGTCACGCTAATTCAGTCTTGTTCATATTCTCTGAATTGTACTCTTTCATTCAGAGCAATGGACTAATTCAGTTAGGCATGTCTGGGATTTTCCCGTTACAATACTGTGTTTATTACCTGTAACTAAACCTGTAACCTGGAACTGTTGCATTTCAAATGCAAGCTGGCCAGGTAAAAATATCACTTTTCATCTCTCTGTTTAAAAAACGTAGGCTCATCTCTTTCCCTAGGGGCTTCAGGACTGGAAATTCAGGGCTCTGGAGACATAGGCTATAGAATGTGCTTTAAGAGCTTGAGTATTTAGTGTTAATTTACTTTCAGTTGTAGTGCTTAAACATAGGAAGCTTGGGTGGACTTATAAACGAGGATGCCTCAGCTCTATGACTATTTGGAGGAATTCAGACAACTTGTTTTGTTAGAAACTTGGAAGAAACTTCCATGTCATATGCCTGCACTGCAGGTATGGACTGTCAAGAGTGCAGGGTGCCTGTATGCATATGAATGTCAAAGAGCCTCATTATAGGAAGGTGGCAGAGAAGACGGAGGAGGCCATGAGCTGAAGCAAGGAGAAGGTGGCGCACGAAGCACACCGGCTGTGCTAAGGGGAAGGTAACAGCTTGCTTGTGTGGTGCAATAGTTGGAGGCAGTGCCGATCTGAGAGCCCTGCAGCATGGGGAAAGGGTTTGCCCTGTTAGGTGGGACCCAACCTGGTGCAGTTCTGTTCAGCCCTGTTGAGGGAAGGGGAACTTGGAAGTGTGCAGAGAAAGGGACTGCAGAGGTGGTGAGGAGGCTGGAGTACTGCAAAAGTGGAGCCCGGATGAGTCCTAAGGGGAGCATGACTGCTCCCTATAAACAGCCTTGGGAGGGAGGAAAGGCTTCTTGCAACTGGTAGAAAAGGCTGGCACAAGAATAAATTGATATAATCTGCCCATATGGAGTTATACAGGTATGTAAATAGGCACAAGAAAACTAACTTGCTTTGGGACACCGTTAAAACATTCTACCTGTGCTCTTTCTTAGAGCGTTACTATTAATTACATCTGCAACTTTACCATCATGTGGGCGTAAGAGTGGAAGAGAATGTGAAGGGTCCCAAGTCAATTTTTCTACAGTGAACAGCAGAATATTCCTGTTCCATTCAGCAAAAAGGCTGCAGAACTTGCTCAACTTAGGCTGCTTTCTGCCACATTCTAATGATGCTTTGAGGTGTGTATGTGGTTAAGCAGGAACAAGTATTGATACACAACTCTGCCTTCCCTTGGGGGTTTAACAGGCTGTAAGTAATGACTGAACATTTATATGTGTACTATACCCATCCAAGCTGCCTAAGGATTTCTCATCATTCCCTAATTTTATTAGGAAAAGTTGCTAATAGCTGCATTTGCAGAATATTAACATTCTTATCTACTTATGTCTGAAATTTCTGGTTACAGAAGTGGAGGTTGCTGCTGTGTCTTGTACTCTAGGGAGTCTTATCTGCCTAGAAGCAAAAATGTCAGTTTTCCTCAGTAACAGCAAGAAACAGTACTGTGTGCACACAGAGAATAGCAAATTGAAGGTAGAGCTGGGTTTAAGCTATTTTAGCAGTTTCTCTAGAGTAGCTAAGCAATTACAATGTTCAGAATAGCCTTCAGGACTTGAACCTACTTTCTTTTTCTTCCTGCTTCAAACAGTGCCAAAATACAGAGTACATCATCTGTCTAGGCTTGAAAGATTTTATTTTATTTTCTCCAGGGTTTTCATACTGTAGAAGTGGATTCCATTTGGTTTGTTTACTGGCAGTAACAATGTGGGAAGGGCTGTGTTTTCAGACAAAGCATCCATCTACTTTGTCTACTTGTAAACAGAGGTTTGGGGCTAAAAGTATGGAGGGAGAAAAAGACCTAACAATAACTCTCTCCCAGCATCTGCCAGTTGGTAACTTAATTGCTTCTCCAACCAGATGTTGCATCCAGATCACTGAATTAACTTTCCATCTGATAAGAGTGTGTGGTTTTATTTTTATTATTACTTTTTATTTATGCTTTTGACTGTAAGTGGGAGTTGACTTCACAACTTACTTGCATTGCTATAAGCTGCCTGCTTGGGACTCTCTTTGGGTGTTGCCAATTTTTATATTATATAGACAAAAGGAGGTGGGATTTTTACCTTGGGATTGCTGTTTGGGTTTATAAAGGCAGAACTTGCTACTGTGTGTATGATGGCAGACAGACATTTGCCTTTCTTCCCAAGGGAGGGTTGAGCAGTGTTCCTAGTGCAGCAGACTCAGGCTGTCTAGAGCATCGGAGAGGCCTGTGTGTAGTGATACTTGTCAGGGAAAACTGGATACTTTTTTTTTGAAGTTGAATAAACCTGCAAATTTTTGTCATACCACCTGGCATATTTCTCCTGAATTATGTAGAAGACTTCATTTATTTGCTATAATGTTCTAACTGTCCCATATAGCATGATCTTTCAGAGCACCTTCCATGTTAGAAGATGCTTCTGTGCAGCTCCTATCAAGAATAATGGGGTAATAAGAAAGGAACATAGCGTAATTAGTACTTAATGACGTTACCTAGTGCACTGCGATATGTCAAGAATTAAACCATAGAATGCTAATAACTTATTTCATTCTTTTTTGACTTGTAAATATAACACATTCTTTTGAATGTAAATGTGTTTTTCAGGTCTCATCTGGTAGTTTCAGGGTGCTCTCTTCATCTAGTAGAAATAATCTGTGAACCGAGGTGTGATTTTTAGTTGTTGTTGTTGCAGGATATACCATAAAACTTTCCTGAAACTTCCCCAGAAAGCTGCAGGTTTCTGGGACTGTTGCTGTTTTCTGGGCAGGAGAAAATACATGTTTTATTCATTTTTGGTTTTTGCCTTTGGTGTGTATTCTGTTTTGTTTCCCTGTGGCTAGTGGGGTTGAGGACATGGCAGAATTTTAAAAGTAAGCTAGGAATTCTCCTGCATTCTGGCTATCTGTCGAAACCCCATCCAGTATTTCCCCTGGCAGCTTCTGGGAAGCGTTGAACTGTTCACAGTAATGGGTTTTTATATGTCCTATTCCCAACTTTTGTGAGGCCACCATTTTAAGCTCAGGAAAGCATTGTTCATGGAGGACTTGGAGCATGCACATTTATTGTGCAAAGGGAGAGATGTCTCATGGTTAGCACAGCAGGCAGGGAGACAAGAGCTCCGAATCAATACAGATGCCGAGATGGTCTTGTAGTTATTCCCTTTGCCTCGTTATTACTGGGAGCAAATGACACCTCTTGATAGAGCATCATTGCTAAGGAACTCTGAAAAGTTGAGTTGGAACTCAGCTGAAAGTGTTGCTAGCACAAAATTTGGATTTACCTAAGAATGATCCTGCAGTGAGCTTGTTCATTTTATAGCTTAGTTTTGCAGTTGTTGGATATTGTCAACTCTTCTTCTGGCATACCGCAGTCTAGCATGACATGTTGATTGTAGAAAGCCTTTCTGTTTGTGTTAGCAGTAGCTGATAAGTAGTGATTTCTCAAAATGACAAAAATGTGCGTCAACTTCACTTGTAGCTTGTCTCCCTTCTAAGATGTATGAGCCTGTAAAACTGCCTCTCCCTCAGCTACGCTGTCTCTGGCGTAGCTTTGCTCCCTTGCATGCGCTGGACAAATGCCACCCTTTGCTGTGGGGCTGTGAATCACGCAGTGTTGTGGAGACGAGATTACAGCTGGGGCTCCTCCGGGGCGCTCGTGTACGGGCCATTGTGAAAAAGCCAGTGGAGCAGTGAGACAACTGTAAAAGGAAGTACATGAGAGACAAGAAGTGTTATGGATGGAGCCCACTTTGTCCCTGCAGTGCCTGCCAGCACTGCGTCCCCTGGGGCTCCATCGTAAGTAGTGCAATTTATATAACTCTGAGTACTTGTGCCCCTCGTGCCCTGCTGGCCAGTTGCAGGAGCACTGCCTTGGCTTGAATAAGCACAGAATTTAGCCAGTAGCATAGTAAATTTTATAGCTGCTAAGAGCAGTGCTTAGTATGTCCTGGGCGATCCTCGCAGATCCTCACAGGACACTGCTTGCTCTTATAAGACCTGGTGTTTGGTAATATGCAGATTTGCATGCTTTGCACTGACCTGGTTACGCAGAATATGAAAACTTGCGGTTTCATTCAAGTTAGCAAGACAGGAGAAGATGATGAGACAGATGAGCTCTGAGTCGCAGAAACACTAGAGCCTTTCAGTGAAGCAGTACTTTGGATGTGTGAGAAGCATGTTTGAATGTAAACGTGTTCTGCTAACTCAAAACCTGGGGTGAAAATGGATGCAGTTCCCAGATGTTCTGCTTCCCCTTCCCAGCGCCCTGTGGCTGCGGATGCTGGCGGTCGCTCTGGAGCGAGGCTGTTTGCTTTGTCTCTTCTGCATTCCGCCTGCATCCCTCGCCCTTTCTCTGGCTGGGATATGGTAATCGGGTTCTGAGTGGCTGCCCCAGGTGTGCGCAGGGTTTCCTCGCGCCTGCCTCGCGCGGGCGCTTCGCGGGCGTTACGCACACGCGCTGCCCGGAGCGTTCCCATCGCTTCGCTCTGCATGTGTGTCTCGTACCGGAGTAGTCGCCGCTCCTGCATTCCCACAACAGCAGCAGCACCGAGCAGATGCTTCCAGGTTTTCTGTCACGCTGCGTGTCTCAGTTTTGAAGAAAGTTGTTTAGTGTTATCTCTGGATTTGTATTTTTCTATCTTTGCTTTTTATGGATAACAGAGATCTCCTCATTCCTCACAAAGAACACTGCTGGCAATGTTCTCTACTTCTAAGGATTGCTTTCCGAATGTTTTATCACTGGAGACACGAAGATTACACTGAGGCTTCTCTGCACTGAGAATTTCCATTGTTCTTGCCAATAATGCGTAATAGTAATAAATTTAATGGCAGACCTTGAAGTATATAAAAATTTAAGTCCAGAAAAAGGTAAGGAATGTTTGGGCTTAGAATTACTGTAGGAATAATGCATACATTTCTAGAATGCTTATATAGAAATCAGATACACTTATTTTGTGATTGGTAAGTTGCTTCTCATATTTGGGCATTATTAATATAAGAAATGTATATGCTTGTATTCTACTGAAAAGAAAAACTTGGTATTGGGTTTGTATATTGGGTATTGATACTATGTTATGGGCAAAATGTGCATGTGTTATCTTACAAGTATCTTTGCTTTTAAAAATAGTCCTAATCTCTTCATTTTTGGGTCAGTTTGTCCTGTATACATTTTTCCATGGAAAAGGGTTTCAGTTTTTCCAGTGGCACTTAAATAATGTAACATATATGTAAATGATGTGTAAAGTTCTGATCAAACGACACGGAGAGTCTTACCAATAGAAGAATACAAAAGATAGACAGCTTGAATAACTTCAGTATTTTCTGCCTTATAATCTCTGATTTTTCCACCTGTCATTGGCATTAATTGCAAGTGAGTGTAGAGTAAATGCTATAAAGAGACGGGGGAAATCATATGTTAAATTATTTCTGTTTTATGCTTGTCGTCAATAACGGTGCTAGGCTACGTGTTTGCTAAGAAAAGCTTAGAAGAGACAGAAAAACCAGCTCTTTGCAAAATATCTAAATTGGATAATTTAGAAGATGCTGTCTAATGATATTATTCTTTTTATAATTTTCAGAAAGAAAAGTGAAATAATCTGATCTAAAATAAAGCCACCAAATGTCATATGGCTCGAAGTATCCCCTTGCTCCCTCTAAGAAGCATGGTTAAAAAATTAAGAGTATAATTAAGGGTGGATATACTCGTTCTTTGTAATTACAGTAGATGATTTTATTTGATAAATGTATATTTTTGACAGACTGTTTTTTAATAACAGCTGCCTCTACTTTTAGGAGTGGTCCCTAGATAAACAAATACAAGTAACTCTTTTGTATATCCTCTTGGGAAGGGCCTTTTAGGGTGAGGAGTCATACGCCGCAGCTGCAGCACCCTGCTTGTGTGTTGGAGGTTTCTGTGAAGCTCAACTCTACATTAAGTTTTGATGCGTGTGGCTAGCTAAAGGAGACCAGTTGTTTATCCCATCTGTTTTCTGAGAAAGAGAAGGTAATAGATATGTCCCCATTTAATAATTTACACGAGCTAGCTTTTTAGAAGGGATTTTTTTCTTCCAATAGTCCTAGAAGAAAAGCATCATGTTTTGTTGGTTTACTCTTCTATAGCTCTTGTAAATGTATTTGTGTGTATAGAGAAACATGTTTCATACTGAAGTACTCAGTTGCAGGCGAATTTCTGTTTTGGGTAGCTGCTTAGTTACATTTCCTTAGCCAGATAAAATAGCAACTGGCCAACATGTATATGTTTGGATCTTTTTTTACTTATGATGCTGCCATTTCTCTGTGTGAAGGCAGCTAAAGGCTGTAGGAGAGGCGAGTACCACGTGGTAGCCCTTGCCTCCTACAGCGGCCGCCCGTGTCCCGCCGGGAGCGTGCTCCTGTGTGTTGGGCAGCGTGCTCATGTGTGTGTCCCAGCAGGAGCGTGCTCGTGCGTGTCGGGAGCGTGCTCGTGTGCACTGCTGTGCCGACAGCGGTGCCGCGGAACCACGGGGAGGACGTCAGCTCGGCTTCCGAATGCACATGGTAGATGTGCTTGAAAAGCAAGCAGCCTGTCTGTATTATGATACCAGCTTAGCGTTCATCCAAAATTAGTTCTGACGTGAGAGACAGAGGGTTTTGCTTTATAGGGAGAGGAACAGTGGAAATAGGAGGGAGCACTGGGACTTCTTTTAGCTTTGTCACTGTAAGGGATGAAGACGCTTGTAGCTAAGAAAAGGGGCTTCCTACTCCATACTCCATAGCCATACCTCCCCAGGTCATGCTTCACAGCATGTGTATGGTGACACAGAGGGAGGCAGCGAGGAACCGCTCTCACACTTGTGCAGTGCAAGTGACTGAATTAGTGTCGTTGGGTACTCCGAGTGCCGAGTTTTGTGGGGGTTGGAGGCTTTGTGGGTGAATGTGTTCACAGGCTGGAACGTTGCAAGTCCCTGCGTCCCTGCCCGCTGTGTGCCGGCGCCCAGCAGCGAGCGCCGGCAGCCGGCCGCGGCCCTCACCGACCTTTGTGAACGGGAAGCGAGCTCAGGTTTAAAGAGACACGGGTCTAAAATGTTAGAGCAGCTCTATGGGTTTGAGCTTTGTAAATTGATCCGGGTCTTTGGAAGACAAATGGTGCTTCTTGTTATTTTACCCTTACTTCTTAGCAGAGGTCTACAATGGCAGCCAGTACACTTCTATGTGTTGTTTTTCTACATTACATTTTGAAATAGTTCTGTAAGAAGTTTGCATCTTAGCAGACAGTCTATTACTATGAAGACGCGTTTCTTCTGGTTAGTCTGCTTTGTTGACAGAGCTTAAAATTGAGAGACTTTTTTAATCCCAGTGGCAAAGAAACCCAGCCATAGACTCAACAGTTAGTGTACTGTTTGGGAAGTAAGCTGGTACATTTTAGGGACTCTGTTACATATCACTAGAAGAAGAAATATTAGCCGATGTGAAACCTTAAACACACATGCAAAAAAGAGAGTATTTTGTTTGCATTAATGCATTTATTTTGGTGTTTGAGATTGTCAGTTTGTTGCTTGTCAACAAAGGACTGTCAGTGACTTGCACAGGGGCAGTGTGCGAACAGTAGCGATAAACATCACCAAAATGGCTGTTCCTGTGGTGTATGGTAGGTTCATGGAAGTAATTGGTTGGGTGATGGACTTCATTAATTGCTTTTAAAGGTTAATTAACTCTACCTTCAGCTCAGCTGCTTTCCCCCTCCAGCTCTAACCGAGCCCCAGATGCGGATTTACTTGGCAGCCGCCGGTGGAGTCGGTGCCCCGTGCAGCTGCCATAGCCCAGTGTGACAAGTGCTTTGCAGGCCCTGTGAAGGGGATCCCTCTTCCTCTGCTGTTTCCTTCAGTTCATCAAGCAGCTACAGCTGCTCTCGTGCCCTCTGGCTTATTCTTCTCACCAGTGTATGATGCTGTAAAGGTGCCAAGATTGCCCATTGCTATTTTCTGATGAATTTGCACACAATAGAATTCCACTGTTTATGTTGGAGATGGAACACCACCTTCATCTGCACGTGTCCTGTACAGGCATGGGGCAAACTCTGCAGTGTATTCTGGTGGAATTTTTCTGATTTGGTTTTCTTTGGAGTTGGCGGTTAAGGTTTGTGTGGTGTATCGGAAAGGAAAAGTCTGGTAAGACCCAGCACAGTGGGTTGCTGATTGAGTTGTATTTCAGTGAAATGCAGGATGGTGTGTGCATCGAAGACTGGGGAGCTGAGATGATATTTAATGCTTTGCTACAGAGAGGCAGGCTTGGAACAAGTCGTGCTCGGTTCTCACACTTATGGTCTTCCTTCATGCATTTCTTTTTAGAGGACAGACATGGGGTTCTGGAGGAGAAGGAGGAGGAGGAGGTGGCTCGTGAAGAGCCCCATGGCATTTCTCTCTGGTGACAAAGCTCCTGGAAAGCCTTCTAGTGTATGAGGCTGCAAAGCAGGGGCTCCTGTCCAGGACTGCTGAGGAGGAGCGTGCACAGGTGACCAAGCAGATCTCTTTCAAGTGGAGGAGGAGATTGTTGGTGGTTCTGTTACCTGGGCCCGCTTCTACTCAGGTAAGGGCAAAACGGCGTTGCTCTGGAAGACGTGGCCAGAGACGCAGAGTGGTGTCGTGTGCTCCTTGCCTGTCCTTAACGGCAGCGTGAGGATACTGCTGGGAAAGCCAAAAGCCCTTTGCTTGCCCTGACTGCACTTCTAGTTGCATGGAGTCGGTAGTCCCAGCTATGGTAGGCTGAAGGGGCAGTTACTCTGAAGTAGGTGTTCTAATACTCAAATGCAGCTTCTGGGGACAGAAAGTTACTGCTCCCAAGTAACTTCTTCTCTTACCTTCCACACCAGGTAGCTCTTAGGCTTGATAAGAGTTAATATTAGGCTGATAGGTGTATGTTTTCTTTCCTGTTTTGAAAGCCAAGATCAGTTTCTCAAGCTTTACCGGTTTTTGGTTGACATGGTTTTTAGTGAATTGGCCAGCTAGAGCTGCTGTTCAGATTTACCTGGTAGTTTTCGCTGACTGTCGACTCTTCACGCTGGTTGTTCCAGTAGCTGCAGTCTTGTGTTCCGCTGGTCCCTCTGCTTGTTTTGTGGCTTGTCTGCTTCCCCGAGGGCTGGAGTTCAGCACTCCGCTCCTGGGTGGGCCGTGCTAGCGCGGGCAGCCCCAGCACCGGCAGTCCTCACCGGCGAGTGCGGCGTTCTTGAGGACTTGCTGAGACTTGTGAAAGCGCGAGACACTCTGTGTCTCATTCACACACTTGTACTGAGGTTGGGATTAAATCCATTCCAAGAAGCTTAAAGCGTTGAATTGTATTAAAGGCTGGAAGAATTTCTGCAGAGCAAATACAGACCTGGCATAATATATGAAATGTGGTTCTTGAAACCAGCCCCGACTCAGGCCAGCGGACCCCCTCAGCTGCCCCGCTGAGGTTTCTGTTATCCCGGGTTTATCTGGTTATTACATAACCAAACCCCAGTCAGCAGTGTGCCATTAGTGGTGAGCTGCGTGGTGTTTTAGCCATGAATGCCATTCTGTGGGATTTAGATAAAATGTGCCCACTGGTTGTGGGGGAGCTGGGGGAGCGCACAGCATTTAATGGCATTAGTGTAATGGCAAAGTTACAGCCTATTCACGATGGAGAAATGGCTGCAGAATAGGCTGAGCTCAGAAAAATCTGGAGAGCAGTTCTGTGGTTGCATCCAAAGCATCTTTGCTATTTAGAATATAATGGTTCAACCTCCCCTAGGCTGGAAGAGGTGAAGCCTTTCCTCTTGGTTCTTTGAACACTTCTTAAGCCTTCCCCCCCCYCCCCCCCCCCCGGGAATGCATACCTGTATCACTAGAAACAGACTCCAAAGTCAAACTCAAGTTGAGATCCAGAGACCCATGATTCCCGTGATAAGAGCATGTTGGGGAGCATGTTTCCAACAAATGTTGGAAAACAAGTTGTTTTGGTTTTTTTCTAGTTTGGCTTTTTGGAAAGCTGGGGTTTCCTAATCTGAAGATGAGAAAGTGGCTACTCTGAGAGTTAGTGGTTGGAAAAAAGTCAAATGATCTCCATTTTGCCTAGTGTAAGAGCAGTTGCCCTAAGGTGCTGTGTAGGGTGCTCTTCTGCCTCTTGGGGTCCTGCAGCAGAGTCGGGAGTTATCAGTGAAAGCCCCAGCAGAGTGTGTGGGTGAGAGGAGCAGGGCTGTGTGCAGGACGCAGCTTTGCCCAGCGCTCATTTGTGGCTAATCTTTGGGCTTTGATCTAATGGTGAATCCTCAATTCACACAGAAGGGGTTCTTAGAATCAAAGACTTTTGAATGATTTAGTTATTACTAAATATAACTGATTCTTTCTCCCTTTATAAGAAAGGGAAAAAGAGAGGAAGAAATGTGTAGTATTTAGTAGTAATTAAAGGTATGTGGAAGAATATACAGCCAAAATCAAAATACTCAATTTATCCATGCAGTCAGATAATAAAAAAATTATGCAGGGGGAGAAGAGCTGATGTTAATTGTCTTAACTTCTGTGTGATATGGGTTTCTGCTATCTCCTAAAGCTTAGTGTTGGCTTAATTCAGCTTGCTGTATGTAATTTAGAAATACAGCTTATATCCTCTTTAATAATTATACTTCTCATTGTTTAGTAATGCTCTTTATAGCTTATCTTTTGTTCTGTCAGATAGTTGTAATATTAAGTCCATAAAAGCATGACATTGGAACAGATCTTTTAGTTGCATTTTAAAATATTAATTACTTAGAATATTAAAGTGTGATGGGGAAAATAAGAAAGAGCTGCTTTTGTGGGCAATAGTTAAAAACCCCTGATCTTTGATTTAAGAGAGTGACAATCTGTTGCAGCTTCAGTGGTGTAATGTGAATATTCATTTGTAGAGGACTCTATTCCTAAAGCTGTTATATATACTTACGTTGTACTGTATTTAATTTATTGCTGGTTGCTGTCAGCCTTTGATCCGTTCACATAGAACAGGTGCACAAATGGATCTCCACTTACGCAGAGGGGACTCCGTGCAAGGAACGACTTCCTTGAAGGCAATGCAAAAGAATATTTTAAAAGTGAGATTTCATCTTTTTACCACCTTCAACGTAGTAAAACCCCTTTCATCTAGCATGTGTATTTCATCAAAATTTTGCTGCTGGCTCTTGGCAGTAGAGTTCCACCACTAACTGTTAAGTGAGAGCTCTTATCGTGGATCATTGATAAAACAGGACAGCAGTGTGACACGGCGGAGCTGCTGCTGCCATAGCTTGTTTTGGGGTTCCAGTGTGGGGTTCCTGTGGCAGGCGGGCGCCTGGGAACCTGCCTATCACAGCCTGTGAAACGGCTGAGCATCTCCCGTGGGAGGATGAGGAGGTCTCCTTTGTTGCTAGTATGTGCCCTGCACGTGAGGGGATGTGGTCGTTTCTCTTGATATATGGATTAGCAGGGAGGAGTTCAAATGCCATTAATATTTTTCTGCTAGTATCGTGTAAAAAAATTCTGCATGTCTTAAAGGCTTTTGTAGTAAAACACAGGAACACCCAGAGGTGCATGTCATGGCTGGCGCTCTTGAACCAACCAAATGAGTCGCGGGCTACTGAAAACCATGGGAAAAGCTGTTGAACCTGTAAACGAAAGAGTAACTTTTTGTGAGAGACCTAGAGGGCGGAGGGCTGGGCTCTCCGCGGGCTGTCGGAGCCGCTGGCACGCGGGGATGCACCAGAGCGGAGCGGGGCGCGCGGCGGTTGGCTGCTCCGCGGCGGATTAGAGCCTTGCCCGAGCGCCGGGCCGTGCGCGGGGCCGGCGGCCAGCGTCCCCGCCCGCGCGCCCCGCGGCAGCCGGACTCGCCCCGCAGCGGCACGCCGCGCTGGTCCAGCACAGCAAAAAGCATCTGCCGAATGAGCAAGGTCCCGAGGAACGTCTGGGCTTCGCCTGGGCGCGGATGGCTTTCCTGCTGGCATCGGAGATACACCACGTGCTGGGCAGCGTGGCTGCTCCAGAGAAGGTCCAGCTGGCGCAAATGGGTTCGTATCCAGGCTAACACCTGGTAAATCAGCAGTTTCTTCCAGAAAGCTGCTGTCCGTGCTGCTAAGGACGATTACCAGAGCTTGAAAAATGAAAAAATGCGCTCTCAATTCAGATCTGTTTTGTTTTTAATGATTGTGGGAGGGGGGAAAAAAAGAACTGACTTGCATTTTGGTAACATGAAACTGCTGTAAACAATAATATGTCTGTTAAGATGTTGTCATGCTGTTAAAAATAAGTTTGTGTAACTCTGAAAACAGATTTTTTTCTAATTTTCAATTTTTCTATTTTGAGATTAAATCTTTAAATTTACAAATGTGAACAAAATTTTTTATTTGAATTTCCAGGTTAAATAACTCTTTATTTGCTGTCTTGCTATCTCAGCATGTCATAAGCTACACTAATTCATAAGCTAGAAACAATATTCAGACATTGAAAAATTTGTATTGTTAGTCCTTGCATTGGAAGATTATCCAGTAATGGAAATAGTGCCCTGCTTTCTCAAATGCAAATACAGATCTGCGCTGAAGAGCTGCTTCATTTTCCCAATATTGCTAGTTTATCTAGAGCACTGAGTATTTTGATGGAACCAGTAGTGATATTCCCGTTTAATCTCTTTGGTGAGAGAAAACATTCTTGAATTGCCTGCTTTTCTGGAGCTTCCTCCTGAATTGCCTCTGCCCAATGGCTCTACCGTATTCAGATGCTGACGTGTGTCTCTCGTGAGTGTCTGGCTGGAGATTGAAGTTAGCAAATTAGAAGCAGATTAGAAAAAGGTTGTTTCTTTGTGTCCTTGTGTTTTATAAACAGCGGAAAGGATCAAGTATTTAACAAGCGGTCCCTAGAAGTGGAGGTCAGTGGCCCTTGGATGGTGCAGCACCCCCATCCCCGCGGGCTGGTCTCCGAAGGGATTTCCTTCTCTGTGGTTAGCAGTGCTTAGGGAAGATGCAGTGAACTTTCGTGCACAGGCTGTCATTTGAATGGCTGCATTTTGATGGCATTTTCTTAGAACTGGAAAAAATGCAGAACAGATGGTGCTTATTTAGGCACTAGACTGGTTGTAGGTGACATTTGATAAATGGAGAAAGCTGAGCTACCTGGCAGAAATTGAATTTCTTCTGCTTTTGTTTTATTTGTGTACAAGGTGTTCTAATCTGTTACATATAACTCTGAAGTTTGTATGAAAGGTAAATGTGTCCATGTTAATTGCAAGTGTCCTGTAGAAATGCTTAGGAAACATTGAACTAAAATCAAAACCCAGCAAGTCTCTCTGTTGTCTTTGCCGAAACAGAAATTCATGAAGGATGCTCTGCTTACCTTTTGAAAACACAGTTGGCAACATGGTTATTAATTCACACACCACTAGATGGGAATCCTGAATGAATTCTTCTATTACTAGATTCTATGTGCTGCTTTATGTGAAGTTATTAAAAATGAATTAGATGAATTGGACTGAGTGCTGCACCCTCCTAAACGCTGTGTTGCCGTTGTTGCTTTAATATTTGAGCACAGCAGATGTAGAGGCATCATGGCCATGGGCTGCTCTGGGCAATTTATCTCTGTAAACTAATTAACCAGCAACTCCCACTGTACAGACAGGGAAAAGACACTTATGTGACTGGTTCAGGTCTTGACTGTTCAAAGAATTTTTTCCTGACGTGTAAGAGCATTTCACAGAATCACAGAAAATTATTTTGGAAAGCAGTTCTTCATGTTGATAT
This sequence comes from Eudromia elegans, assembly GCA_003342815.1. Taxonomy (NCBI): domain Eukaryota; kingdom Metazoa; phylum Chordata; class Aves; order Tinamiformes; family Tinamidae; genus Eudromia; species Eudromia elegans. The sequence goes on from PTEX01000138.1 coordinate 1,127,080, forward strand.
TTATTTGAGGTGCAGCCAGGGTGTCCCTGGAATTTCTTGTCTTGCAGTAGAATACGAACAAAATTAGTGATTTGCTCAGGATGTTTTCAGGTGACGTTTTACGGCAGCAACATCTAAAACTGCCACTGATGCCAGGCGTGACCTCCTGCGTCATTTGTAAAGAAATGACTCGTCCCGTGTAGTCACCACTGTTTTCAGCATTGATAGCATGGCATATAGATTGGTTTGGTGAGTGAACATCTCTAGCAACGTAAGTTTCCTGGGCAAACCAAGTATAGTTTCTGCAGTTCTGATGAACTCTGGTTTTGGGCCACTAAACTTTGTGTGCTCTGGGCTAGTGGTATCCGAGCTGTGAATGTTCTCGAGAGAGAACATAGAAAGTATGGTGAGAAAGTAGGAGGCATCTGGGACCTGATTCATGTTTCCTAAGGTGGAGTGATTGCTCCTCCAGCGAAGGCACAAACTGAGGTGAGATCCAAACCAGGTCTCAGCAGAACATTTGGTACATTGAATAACGGGTAAGTAACGTTCTAGACTTCTGTAGCTAAATCCAGAATATTTGGTTGAATAAAACAGTGTAGGGGAATTTAATTTTAGCAGACTTAGGTGTTTGTGCTTTCCTCTATAAGGTGTTTGTTTACTTTTTTAATTTTGAGTTACAACCAACACAAACCATTGCTCTGTGCCAGGGCTTGCCTTTGGAGAAAAGCTCAGTGTGGAGCAGTGCAGCCTTTCTCCTGTGTGAGCTCCCTCAGAAGGAGGGAGGGGAGAAATCTGCTGGGATCTGCCGTGGTGAAACAGTCACAAAATATGAGCCTGAAGTATTGTTTTAAATCGTAGCTTTCGTGTATGTGCACCACATATCTATGGAACTTTAGAAATGTTAAAGTAAGGAGAAATCATTGGCACTCTTTGAATTTGACAAGTTCTACTTGATTTTAGGATTTATGGTCATAGAAGTTAAGCTACCACGTTCTTAATGAAGCTGAACATTAAACTTGCAATAAATAGGAATGTTAAACAGAGCCAAGTGATATCCAAATACAGTAAAAGGGTATACTTATTTCTGAAATAAGTTAAATTCTTTGGCTTTTTTTTTCAATTTGGATTTTACTGAATACTTGAAAACCAACTTTACTTGCAAAATCTCTTGCACAGTAATGCCCTATCATTTAAGGGACAAGTCAAAATTTTTATATGGAAGGTAGGTGTGTAAAAGACTTTTTTTTTAATTAGCAGAATTGTTTGAATTTTTTTTTTTCTGTTTTGCAGTTGAAAGATGCATGAGTGTTATGCAGTCTGGGACTCAGATGGTGAAACTGAAGAGCGGAACCAAAGGGCTAATTCGTCTCTTTTACCTGGATGAGCACAGGACCTGCATCCGATGGAGACCATCCAGAAAAAGCGAAAAGGCAAAAAGTAAAATCTTGATATTTCCTTGAATTCCTTGGGCACTTCATATTAGGATGTGAATTAGAGGGAAAATCAAACAATTCTTTTGCATAGATTAAATCTTTTCAATGCTTATTTAAAAATGTGATGTGATAAATACTTCTAGCTTTTCACATATGCAATATATGTATGAGATTTTAGTATTAGTATTATGTATTATTAGGTTCCATGCAGTACAAGTTTGGTATTGTGAAAAGAGTAGGAGTGTGGTTCAGTCTGTTGTCAACGTTTTGCCACAGAATCAGGTGAATTATGAACAAGTTCAAGGGTGACAATAACAAATAATGCTGGTCTCTTACATGCACCCACTGGGACTTCTAAATAAACCTTGAACCAGAAAAAGTTTTGACAAATGCTTAAACTTAGTAAATACAATAATTTTTTAACAAATATTATTGCACACTTAAGCTACTGTATGACATTATTTCTGATTTGAACTAATGCTTTTGTTCACTCGAGTCAGTGTTTTATAAAGCACAGGCCGGTTACAGGTAGCGCCGTGGCGTGGTTTTGGTTGAGTGGCTGGTGGGTAGGGGCTGCTGTGCTAGGAGCAGGGCTGTTTGGAGCTGCTGTTTGTTTAGGAGCAGGGCTGTTTGGAGCTGCCCTGGCGCAGCAGCGACGCCCCCTTCCCGGCGTGGGGAGCCCGGCGGCTGTGGAGCGCTCCCTGTGAGCGCGCGATGCTGCTCGTGGACAGAAGCAGTTCGTGCCCAGCTCCTCGTGTTCCCTTGGCCTGGCTTGCAGCCTGCTGCCTCAGCAGGGAGCACCAGAGCTGTGCTCCATCTTCTTGTCCCTGCAGCGGTGCTGCCTTGGAGGGCAGGTGTACTGCACACACAACACGGCCAAACTCACACGTCCCTTCTACCATGAAGTTCTAATATTAAAAATACTTATCTCTTACCATGAGCAATGTGGAATTGCTCGGAAGCAGAAGGAAGCTGGGTGCATGTCACATCTTGATTCCCCTTTTCCCTTGCAGTTGTCATCGATTCCATCTACAAAGTTGCTGAAGGCCGCCAGTCTGAGATCTTCCACCGCCACACGGAGGGGAGCTTTGACCCAAGCTGTTGCTTTACCATTTATCATGGCAGCCACATGGAGTCGCTGGATCTGATCACGTCCAACCCAGAAGAGGCTCGCACCTGGATCACAGGGCTGAAGTACTTGATGGCCGGAATAAGTGATGAGGACTCCCTAGCCAAGCGGCAGAGAACTCACGATCAGTATCCTTTACATGCCTGAGCTCCAGCTCTCATTTCACTTTCCTGGTTCGTTTTTAGTGACCTTTGCATGGGGTGTCCTTTCAACCGCTGTTCAGTGACTGAAAATTTTGCTGGTGATTTCAATGGCCTTGTCTTACAGGTGTGGGCACTTATCTGTGCAGGAAAACATCAGCTGTTTTAGGGACTGGGTTAAACCTCACTGAAGTGTGTGGGCAGTGTCTTTGATTTTGTTCCTGAAACTTCCGTTGAAGGGTCAAATCATGGATTTCCAGTGATCTAAACAAATGCTCCCTCACTGTGCTAACCACATGCTGGCTTCTGCTGGCAGACCCACAGCCCTGTGCAGGAGGAGAGTCATTCCTATGAAGCTGACCCTGCCCATGCTTTTCCTAAAAGGAAACCTGTCTGTGTGCGAGCACAGGCAGTCTGGCTGCTTGTCAGGTTGCCACGCTGTTAACAACCTGAGGAAGACTTCAGTCTAACTCATTTAGTACAGGAGGGGTTTTGTTGTCTTCTATTTGTCTAACCGTGCAGTTATTCTGGTTCTGTGAGTTGGAAAGCCTCCTAGAAGACACTGCTTGAGCTGTTACTGGCTGGAAACTCCATCTTGTTAGTCTGTGTGCAGCTGAAACCCTAAATTTTGTGAGTGTTTTTCAGTAAAATGAGCAGTGATTCTTGGCCATCTCTGTTTCTCTTGGTCGGTATGTGTCAGGTATCTGTGTGTCCTCAGCCTCCACTGACTGCAAGGAGCACAAGTCCTTTAAGACTCTTTGTCTTTGCAAAACGAACCTCTTTGACCATCAGAGCTCCTGGATGTTGTCTTGGTGTGCTTGCTTTCAAAACAGCGCTGCTGTCTTGAAACTCTCTCCCTGCTAAACAAGGAGAGAGTATCTTGGTTGTGATTGTAATCCATGTCCTGTCACAGAGAAAGCTACAATGGCTGCTCACAGATACTCCTGGAGGACATAGATACGTTAGGAATCTTTCATTTCTTTATTCAGTATTTACTTGTGGCACTAGACTGGCACGTGTTTTGAGGGATGTATTGCATTCTCTGTGAAAACACGTGCTGCTTTCCATGTTTGTCCATGGTTCTTCGGAGTTGCACATATGTGCTGCGTGTTCCCTGTCGGCAAAGTGTCGCGTCAAGTCCCGTCCGTGTTACGGAATGTGGCAACAGGAAGGCTGCAAACGAATGACCCTCACTGTGGCATCTGGGCTGCGGAGTTATCAAAAGTCACAGAGGGATGAATGTGCCCAAAGAAGATAGAAATTAAAGGTTAGGAGAGGGGCAGGAAGGAGAGATGCCGGATCCAGTATCGCAGCAAGCTCTGCTGGAGCCAGAGGGTTTAGTTGTACCACAGGACTCTACAGAATAGGTACACTGGTGAAAAGGATTCGGTTCAGCTTCAGTGTGGAGAAAGCGTTTTGCCAGGAGGCTGTCCCTTGCAAGAGGTGGGCTCTGTGGAGGTTGTCCTGAGTAACGCACGGGCGGATGGTGAGGTGCTAAGGACCACATCGGCCCTGCCCAGCAGAGCCTGGCCCTGCGTCTCCTCGGGGGTCTGTATGTGCCCCTCGCGCTGCCTCCCTGCGGAAGCCCCTCTGTTGTACTTTTCCTTAACCTCTTCGCAGCTGGGTGAAACAGACCTTTGAGCAGGCTGACAAGAATGGAGACGGCCTGCTCAACATTGAGGAGATCCACCAGCTGATGCATAAGCTCAATGTTAACTTGCCCCGACGGAAGGTCCGGCAAATGTTCCAGGTCAGTGGCCTCTTGCACGTGAAGTTTTGATAAGACAGTGCCAGGGCAGTGTGCCAGAAAGAGGATGTGTCAATTGGGACTTCAAACCCCATCCTTTTCAACACCCTACAATTTTTTTTCAAGCCAGTATTAATATTACTTTTTAAAGATACATAATTGTTTTCATTTTTGTGTATTATCCTGTGCTGTGGCATAGTAATGTACAATGAAGTTACTGTTTATCAAATTTTTTTTTATATTTTATGGAAAAATAGATTTGATAAAAAGAATTGGCTTTTTAACTTCCTCTTTTGGTTAAATGCTAAGCTAAGGGTGCACACAGAAGCGTTCTCTTGACTTTCTCAAATGAGTGCTAGATAAAATCTGTGTGCTTTGGTTGTTGATAGTTTTTTTTAAAGGAGAAAGGGGGGAAAAAGGAAAGGTCAGGCAGGGTGCAGAGGTGGAAAGTCGTGTATTTTCAGAGTTGTTTGACTGTGTGACACAAAATTGGCACCTGCAGGATCCCCAGCGGAGTGTAGGTTGCGCCCTGGTGATCAGACAAGTGTGGTGGCTTGTGGGGTTGTGATTCAGAGGTACATTATAACTTTCTTTTGGAATATGTGGTAGATTTAAAATGATGAGTTGAAGTCCTATTTGATACCAGATAGGTGGGCATTGCTTTCCTCTCGGCTTTCTTGCAGTGATGTGAGCTTATAGCTCAGGTAACAGTGGCGCTAGCAAGGTGTAATGAAATGCAGCTCCCAGAGATGCTCAGGTGTTGCTGATACTGTTGACGGCTGCAGGAGCAGCAGAGAGTTGTGAGGCTGTGCACTGGCACACGAAGAAAACAAGCAAAAAACCCTTTCAGTTCCCTCTCTTTTAAAGAAATACCTAGGGATGAAGGAGGGAATTCAATAGCAGACATAAGCCTCTCTATAACCAGATGCAGCTTTTATTTTGAGTTGGTAAAAGTAAGCTGGTGCTGGGTCCTTTGTTAGTGCACACAGTCTGCTCCTGTGGTCCTGCTTGGGTGACTTAGGGTCACCATTTCTGTGACCTGCCCGGATGCTCCTGCACCTGGAGGAGCCGCACGTGGTGGCTGGGTTCGTGAAACGGCCCCGCACAGGTTTTGCTGCTTCAGATTACTATGGGGCTGTTGCTTTAGTTGTCTGTGCACACCTTGGTGTAAAGAGCAGTTCCTGTCCAAAGTCGTGATTCAGAGTTAAGGGCACTAATGTCTGTGAATGGGAGGTAAAACCCGTCCCTTAGGAAGGGAAGCAGGACAGATCCGTTTGTTGTTTCCTATTTGATGAGCTCCTCTATTCCAGAAAACTGAGTTTGGGCACAAACTGGAAGAAGAAAGAAGTGAAAGGTGGGTGAAGGCAGAGTGCTGGTGGAGAAGGGGTTTTATTTAGTGAGAGAGCGAGGCGGGAGACTAACGGGTTCATCGGCTAATTGCTGTTTAAAAGCCCTGCCCACAGAGAGTTCTGATATGAATAGAATAGTTATTTTGATGGATGTAACTTTGGAATGGTCTTTCTTGTGGGTTTCTTCTGTTTTTAACTACAGAGAAAAACTATTTTATACAGCTGTGAATGAAAGATGTTATTTATGGAAGCAAATAGCATATCTAATACTACATCTCGATATCACACTTTTCCATCATCTGCCTAAAATATCAAGCTTAGCAGGAGTTGTAGTTTTCCAGAAGTTTGGCTGTGCAGAGACCTACATGTTTGACAGCAGCTCTCCAGAACATGTTCTTTGTTTCCCTTTCCCAAACCCAAAGCAGTCATTTGGGCAGATGTTCCCAGTAGAAAGCCTGGGTGAACCAAGCTGAAGTTCTGTTTTCTTCCCTCCCCAGCTCTGATGGTAAACAAAGCCCGCAGCCAGGACTGTGATTGTTGGGGCTTTATTTTGGTGGGGAACCTCGCTGCTGCTGCAGACCTGCCTGCCCTACAAAGGGCTGTCAGTGGCTGGGAGTGTTACAGTTTGACCCAGCATAGATTTAAGACTAGTTACGTTCTTTATGTTGTAATCCAGGATAACTGTAAGGCATGCAAGAGTGAGAGAGGTTGTAGTAATGCCCAGGATGAGCCCCTTTGAATTTTTTTTTCCCTTGGGAAGATGGAGTTGAGATCTTTGTGGGGATCTTGTCTTTAGTGCAGTAATTCCTTTCACCAAAAAAATCTAATAGATGTTGTTAGACTTTTGCAAGTGTTTGCAGTTGTTTGCTGTACCTGCTAGGCTTTCTGAGAATAAACAGAGTCTTGTGGGCTAGAATTTCAGAAATTTATTTTCTTGTACATGGCTTCTGTCCTGCTTCATTTCTTGATTTCGTAGAGATCTAGTACATTTACTGCAGTGTCCTTACCTCTTAGGAAGCTGACACAGATGAGAATCAGGGAACCCTCAATTTTGAAGAGTTTTCAGTGTTTTACAAGATGATGTCCTTGCGACGAGATCTCTACTTACTGCTCTTGAGCTACAGCGACAAGAAGGATCATCTCACGGTTGAAGAACTCGCTCAGTTTCTGAAGGTGGAGCAAAAGGTATGGGAATGTTGCACAGTCAAATGTATGTATGTGCATATAAAATAAATGCAAACAGAAGAAAAGAGTTTTGTGAACCAAGTCTTGTTCTGGAGGACAAGAGAATCAATGCTGGAACTAGGAAAAATCTCTAAATGTGAATTTCTGGGACACGTGGTGGTAGTGGAAAGGCAGCACAGGGCAGCATGACTAGTTTGTTATAGCAGCATTTGGGTGACGTTTATATTTGTCATTTTTCTATCTCTTGTCTGTTAGCGCAGTTATCTTCAAGAGTGTTTTTCGAGCATGTGAGGTATGTGTGTGAGATGGGGGCTTATGTCTTCAGGAGAGATTTTTTTCATGATTAAAAATCTTGGCAGGTATATTCCTAAATGAATTAGAATAATACATGATACATTTTAAATCTGGAAACATGTGCCAAAATACAAAGAACAAATTAACTTATTTGTGGCCATCTGTGAGTGATGTGCTTTACTGATTTAGTTCGGTAACTTATGTTAAGAAGTTTAGTCATTGCATCTTGATTCAGATAAGCAAAATTGGATTCTATGACGCTGTTAGGTGTCTCATGAGTTCCCAAGTAGTAGCAGCAGTAATAAAAGCAGCAGTTCTTATAAAAGCAGCAGCTTTAATGTTGACAAATGTACAAAAGGTTGTGGTGATATGAAAATACAGAGGAAATATGTAATGCTATTTGGCACTGTATTCTTGTTTATTCTGCTGATTCCTTTCATGGATATAATGAGATATTTATTCGTAAGAATTATTATATGTAATTATTTCATATGTTGATCTTAATTTGAGTATGAGGAATAAGATTAAGCAATGTTCATTGAAATTGCCAGGTTTTGTTACAAACCTAAAGAACCTTGTTGAAATGTGGCATAAATCCCAATCGCGTTTAAATATTTAAAGGAAGATTAAACTTCTGTGATATAACACAGATGGATATCTGTTAGGAAATGCATTATTTTGCAATTTAGAACTTCTTTCCTTTTGTTTTCTTTCTTATAGGAATTCCACTTGCAGTTAAAGACACTTCAGGTCGTGCTGCTTTCACCTAGGGCTGGGTGTGGGGACAGGTACCAACATTTTGCCTTTTGTGCTGGGTGGGGAATCTCCTTGTAAGCAGCGGGTGTCCAGCAGTCGTGGGCTGGAGCAGATCAGTAGGAACCGCGCTAGGCGGGCGCAGGTTCTCGGGGTCCGTGCGGACGCGGTTGTGGGATCACAGCGGATCAGTTTGTGTTGGTTCAGCAGTGCCACGTCTGCAAGCTGCCAAGCCCTCCGCCCGCGTGCGGCTCGCCTGACTTGGCCTGCACGAGCTGCTCCAGAGCTATTGCACCCATGGGTAACGTGGCCAGAGTTCTTTCCCCTTCTTCTTGACTTCTGCATTCTTCTCCGGTTTTATTTAAGGAAGACTTTGGAGTTTATTATGCAGAGAAAATTTCGTACCTAAAGGTTGCCCTTCAGTGTGTGACCTCAGAAGCAAGCAAAGGAGATATTGGTGAGGGGTTTTAAAGAAGTGTAAGCAGCCAAAGAAACAAAGTTGGGTGTAAGTCAGAGATTTGCCCTGATGAACATCCCTGGCAAGTGGTAATGACAAGCTGTGTTTTGTTACTGAATTTTCCCCCTTCTGGCCATTGTGGCACTTCTCTGACATGCTATAATCCCCAGTTCTTCCCTCCTTGTTCCTCGAAATATGGAACTTATTGTCACCATTAACACTGGTCTAGCCTCAATGCACAAATCTTCCTGCAAGTGGGTCTGGGATTTTAAAGCACGCAACACTTTTATCTTTCCCATTCTGTTATTGTCCTGTATTGAGCTCACTGGCTTTTGTTTTGTTGCCTTTCTGATTGGTGCCTTCTCTGGAGGTGCCCTTCAGTGGAGCGCTCCTGACAGCGGCAGCGAGCCTGGCGCTGCGGAGGACGTGAAGGCCGTCCCCGAGGGAGGATGTGTTCGAGGAGATGCCCGAGTGCCACACACAGCTGAGGGGCAATGATGAGCAAGGGCACTCTGGGCGCTGCAGCAGAAAGAAAAGACAGGCTGGGAGGGAGGGACGTGTCTTTGCTGGGTGCACAAGGACACTGCGAGACTGCTGGTGCAGCAGAAATGATTGGACCCTCCAGGCTGGCTTGCTGCATCCCTTCTGCCTGTGTTCCATTCCCTGTCCTAAAGGCAAATGCTTCTCTAGGCTCTAAGCAGTCTGCTCAACTCTGTTCAAATGGGTGCATAAAAATATGACTTCCTGTAGATGGGCCTCTTGGCAGCAGGCTGAGAAGCACCTTGCGCTTTGTTTGCTCCTCCCTCTTGGTGTCTTGTCTCATCTCCCAGTATTAACAGTGCTAGAGCAGACCGGCCCTCTCACACTTTCAGAACACAGACATGAGCGATAACGATGTCTTCAGGCAGTGTAAGGCTGCCTTCAGAAGATGATAATGACTCAAATCACAATGCAACTCTAAAATGCCTTTATCCAAGCGTCATTTAATTTTTGTTAGCAGCTGTCTGATCGAAGTTCATAGATGGTCCATACAACTCCATCTGCTACTCTTTTGGCAAGGCTTTTAAATGTTCTGCAGCCCGAAGACGGAGCTGTTAGGTGGGGTTTTGGTTTGGAGGAGGTTGTTTCCAACATAATGAGCTTGCCTCTTTTAAGGCAGTTCAGTTCCAGTTGTCCTCACCATGAAGCAGACTTTTTTTCAGCAAAGTGCAGTTAAACTCGCTTCATCACTACTGAAACTGCATTAATATGACAGACCTTTCCCTGTTTCACTGTTGAAACACATGAGTGGGTTGCAGTCCTGTCCAGAAATGCTTGCTCTTGGAACTACGCTTCCTTTTCCTATTTTCTCTCCCTTTTAGGAAATCTTTCCTATTTTGCATTCCTCTTGTTTCCCTTCCCATTTTCTGCTCAGGACTTACTAGAGAGGAAGGCCCTCCCATTCTCTGGCAATGTCGTGGTCTGCAGGCTCTGATGACAGTTCCCTTTCCAAAAACTGAATATCTGCCCTGCTTGCAAGGAGATTCATGAAAGCAAAAGTGATTTTTTTCCTCCCTGTCTGCTATTTTTGCACTGAAGATTGGGGGTTATGTCACTTTCTGTAGAGTTTTGAAAGATGTTGTTTTTGGAAAGTAAATTAATTCTTTTACTTAACCAAAGGTCTCACTGGACATTCAAAGGCTGATATTCTTTTGAAAGAACGTATACTCAGAAGTACTGTTTAAAAAAAATCTGTATATCCAAGGTTTTTTTTTTTTTTTTTTGGAAGAAGCACTATTGACCATTGTCAATAATTTATGCATCTACATATTCAGTCACTTGTGAACATCATATATATATATATCTTTTAACAGAAGACTTTTAACGGAAGATTGACTTTGGCTTCTATCTTGTTTTTATTAAAATTTAAAGTCAATCTTTCTCAAGACAGAGTTAGGAAGTACAGGGCAGTGGATTTTCTTCTTGACAGATGCAGCTTTGGACAAGATTAGATGATTTCCTTCCTAAAGCACACAAGTACCCAGTCGTCAGACGTCCAGGAGCCGTGTGGGATAATGAAAAAGTTAATTTTAGTCTGCTTGTGCAGTAGGAGAGGCTGTTACGAATAGTGTTTGTAGTCAAACAGCAGCATGTGCTTGAGCTGGGATAATCAGTTGTTTACTGAATTGTTCTCGTTCCTGTTATCCTGTGTAATTCTTGTTGGCCTCTCATCATGTCAGCTTAGCTAGCAGATACAAATAAAATCTTCAGAGGAGAAAAGCCAAGCCACTCTTTTCGTGTGCAAGAAATGCAGGGGGCAGGGAGAAGGGAAGAGATGTGAATGCAAAGACAGACTAGCGTGGTTATGTTGTAGAATTGTCAATGTTGTCTGGTATTTAGATGCTTATTAGAAATTTTAGTCTGTAAGGGTCTGTGTTGGATCCTTCAAGTTCCTCTCCCATCTCAGCTCTTCTCTGTTCATCTCAGTAGGATGAAGGCGGCAGTTCTCAGCCTGGGGGTTGCAGCCTTTCTCTTTGGTCACCTCAACCAGTTTGCCCTGCCCGCCCTGCCCGCCGCCTCCCCTGTGAAGCGGAGTCTGCGCCGGGCTCCGCTCCTGTGGGCGCGTGTGTGCGTTTGAGCACAGCTCCGGGTGGAAGGCAAGCTAAAGTATATGGACCTGTCTGTATTAAACAGGGTGGGATAACAGAGGTTTTCTGCTGCTGCTAGGAAAATATCTCTTTTTTAAAAACAAGTAAAGATATATAAAACCTCTCAGTGCTTTGCTAGAGAGAATTTCTTTAAGCAAGCCTGAGAGCTGGTAGTATCTAGTCCAACTCGATATTGAATAAATCTGCTGTGTGAGAAACTGATTTTCAAAAATCTGTTGAGAGGTCCAAATACAGTATTGCATAGTATGACATAGGAAAATGTATGAGTGATTAGCTAGCATTTTAATCCTTCCTTAGTGATGGCTGAATTTTGCTTTGCCCCTAGCATGCTCACAGAGTTTGCATACATACTGCAGGAGGCCGTTTTCCCTGGGAAGCAAAGGGTGAAGGTGACCAGTAGAGTACTCATAGTAGCAAGACTCTCCTATTCTGAGAGAGTTTATTCTAGGAACTGAGTTGCTCCTAGAATAAAAATAATGGCCCATGCTTAGAAAAACAGGTGCCTTCAGGACAGCACTACTGGTGTTAGTTTAACTCCCAGCACAGCCAGTGGAATCCAAGCAAACATTTAGGTTTTCCTACATGTGGGGACTTCGTATATTCCTATGCATAGAAGTGGCAAGCAAGGAAATGCAGCATTTTGAATGACCTTTTTGTTCTTGTTAACCTGCCTGTAAACATGTAGCGGCTTCAGGGAATTTCTGCTGTTACTGCCAGAATATCCACTAGACATGAGTGGTGTTACTGTTTCATTACTACCTTTGATGTTAATTTAGGAGTTCACAGTTTGGCCCTGTGAAAATAACAAACAAACTGCCACCCAGCTCTAGCCTAGGGAACAGGTTTGGAAACCAAAGCAGGAGTTACCTTGTCCTGTCTCGTTGACTGAGGCATGGAAGCGATAGGCTAAGTTCAGTGCCTGCTGAGCTGAGATCTCAAGCAGTGTCAGAAGAGGTTTTAAAAGAAATAAATAGTGGCATCATCATCATCAATCAGACAGACCTCATGAGGTGACTAAGGCGGTGATGGATAACCTTTCCTTGTCCAGGAATTTCTAAACACTGATGGGGCAAAACAGGTTTCTGAAGCTCGCAGAGTAGCTTTCATTTGCAGTGGCAGAGCTGTAAAAACTGAGTGTTCCAAAACCAGATTTTTTTTCATCCATCTGCCAAAAGACTTTGACAAGATCAGTTTGTTTATGAGTATAGAAGCTTCAGAGAGATTGTAGATAACTAGCTAAGACGGCGGCTCCAATTGCTCGTCCCAATGTCTCCATGCTGGGATGAGAAGGTGAGGTTATGTCTTGAAATTATCAAATGCTTTCAGTTTTATTGGCTTTTTTTATTACAGAGATCCTGCTTTGTTTCACTTTCCCCCTTCAAAAGTATTAAATGAGGTAGCTTCTGCTGCAAACCAATAATTAAGTTCTGATAAGAAGCCTTTATACTTAGGTGCGCTGAAAAATCTGCCTTGATTTAAGGCAGCTCTTATTTTGTGGTGGAGCACAGGCTGGTAATACAAATGAGTATCTCAGACTCTGGAAGAAAAACCTCCAAGTAACGGTGTCTCACTGTCTGTGTGCCTTGGTAAAACCTCGAGCAATACAGGAGTCAAAGCACTGCTCTAGAGGTGCCGTCAAAATTCCAGCGTTCCTGGATTCAAGCGCAGGCCCTAACTCCAGCTAGAGCAGGGTGCATGTGCCCATAGGAGAGCTGCTGACGAGGAGGGGTCAGCCACCACTCTGCTCCTGCCTGCACTTGAGCTGTTGGCATAGCTGGATACAGGGGCTTCCCCTCTGCATAAGGTTTCACATTATTGACTAATAGTCACTTAATGCTTAAAAATATTTCCACTTAAGACCTTAGTCCTGCACTGATTTATCCAAGAGAAGTTGATGCGCTGTGATCAATGCCATTGACTGGAATTCCCCGTTCTCATGTTGAATGTGTGAATTTGTTCTCTAGAACTGAAGGCAACCATACATGGAACCAGTTTAGGTCATTTGTGAAACAAGCAGCGAACCCTGTCTGTCCTATGGAGAGAATATTAAACCTCTAAAATAATTTGTGCTTTAATTCAGATTATTAGCTAAGTGAAAACTAGGCTAGCTTTCCTTCCTTGCTCCCTAGCCAGTTAGTGTCACCCCAATGTAGCGCTCTCCCTGTTAGTTAATGGGTGAACAAATGTCCCTCTCCCCAGGTTAACCCCTTTTCCCTGCCAGCTGGAGCTGCCGTGCGAGCTGGACCGCTCGCCGTTGCCGCTGCTGCTGCCGCCCACCTCGCAGTTACGCATCTGCAATTTGTGCTCTGCAGTTTAGTGGGGGGAAGAGAAGGAGGTGGAAAGGAGGGGGGGGAAAAAAACAAGAGTAAAAAGTTGCTGATTTTCTCTAATCTTAGAGGAAATATAAGTATCTATATGACATTCTGGCCCAATTAAACTCAGCTAGGACTTCAATTGTGGGATAATTGAAGCTGCTGATAAACCCCTTATTTCAGAAGGGCTGCTGGCGTTGATTTCAGGATCTGATTATTTATTTCATAGCCCATTTGTTACAGGTATTTATCATGGAAACAGTGAGATCAGAAGTGGAAAATACATGAAAATAAAATAATTTTTTAAAAAGTAAATTGTATTAAAGGATATCATTTGATAATTGTACTAAGCAATAGACTTGAAAAGAGAATTGTGCTTAACAATTCTTTTAAGCTCAGCTGACATAATTTTCAAAGTGATCACTGTCTCGGTCCTGTTTTCCCTCTCGGAGGTGAAGCAGGTAAGGTGCTTGTGGAACACACACACAGTCTGTTGCTCTTGGATCATGTTCAGTGAAGCAGATTGTGAATAGCTGGCCACACACTGAAAATAAGTACAGCAGCTTTGTCGTTTTTGTGCAGATGAATAATGTGACACCAGAATACTGTCTGGACATCATACAGAAGTTTGAAGTCTCGGAAGAAAACAAGGAGCAGAATGTTTTGGGTATTGAAGGTACAGTTCTTGATTTTTAAGGGTTTTTTTTTTTTTTTTTTTTTCATATCTTGATCTATTGTAGTGGAATGGCACAATTAGCAGTGTTTGGGAGTAGATGATAGTATTTGGTGGTTGTGGTAGTAGACCAGCAGGCAGGCAGTAGTGGTGGGTGCCTGTCTGTGGGTCACGGAGGGGCGAGGGCGCAGGCCGGGTGACCTCCCTGCCCCACGCTGTGCCACCCGCCCCTGTTGCGTTCTGCTCCCTATCGCTGTAGGTCTGGAGCCCCTCCTCTACAACCGCCTGTTTTATATTTATGTGAAATAAAGAATAAAATAAGGGCTCTCATTTTCTCTGCTTTAGTGCCGTGTTCGCCCTGTCTGCTAAAGCACTTGCAGTCGGTATATTGACAATCCCGTTTAGTATCAACTTCCACTCCGAGTTGTTAATTTGCTCACAGGGCCGTCATGAGGCGGAATGATTTGCTGGATGACTTTTGGGCTGTGTTTGGGGCAGGGGGAGGTTTGGATGGTGTCTTTCTCCACCCCGTGGAGCCTTCCCGTTCTGAGGAAGCTTCCGCTGTGGCTCCGGGCAGTTCCGTTAAGCTGAGGTGAAGCAGAGCAGGCAAACGGTGACGTTTCCAGCGTGCCTTGGAAAGCGGCCTGGAGCGGCTGCAGCAGCGAGTCCAGCCGGGCCGCAGCAGGGAGCGGGGTCTGGAGCACGGCCCTGAGCAGAGGCCGGGGAGCGGGGCCTGCTCAGCCTGCAGGAGAGAGGGCTCCAGGGGGGCGCCCCAGAGTCCCCAGGCCTGAGGGAGGGTGCTGAGAGCACGGGGCCGGGCTCTGCTCCGGGGTGCTTGGTGGTAGTGTGAGAGGTCGTGGGCGCAACCTGGAACGTGGCAAGACTTGCACACAGAGACTTACACACACACACACAGACCCCAACACGAGGAAAAGCCTCTTCTCTGGGCCGCGACTGCTCTGGCCCGGGCTGCCCGGAGAGTCTGGGCGGTCTCGCAGGATCCCCGAAGGGTTGAGGTTGGAGGGGACCTCCACAGATGATGCAGTGCCACCCCCTGCTCCAGCAGGGACACCCAGAGCACAGGGTGGCACCCAGGCGGGTTGGAAGATCTCCAGAGCAGGAGACTCCACAGCCTCCCTGGGCAGCCTGTTCCAGGGCTCCGGCACCCTCACAGGGAAGCAGTTCTTCCCCACACGGACATGGGACTGCCTGGGGTTCCAGGTGTACCCATTGCCCCTTGTCCTGTCACTGGCCACCACCAAGAAGAGTTGGGCCCCTGCCTTCTCCCCTCAGGTACTTGTATTAGTCCTGCCTTTGTTTGCACGGTAGATTTGACATAGGGGATTCTCCAGGGTTCGGAGAAGTCCGTGTGCATGTTTGTCCCTGCTCTTGGAGAGTCTGGAGGAAATGCCTGTTTTGAAAGAGATTGTGCAGTCACCATTGAGCTCTAAGGTGTTTTTTTTTCCAACCTTCTTATATAACCCTTATTATTTAGATTTTATGTTTATATTTGAATTCTAGTTTGTATATTTGCTATATGAATTTCTTATGAATCTCTTAGCTTAGTGCTATGTTTTGCAAATGCTTGTTTTCTTTGGCAAGCATGAATGTGCTTTTCTAGATTGTATTCTCTTTTAATTTAAAACCCTCAAAATTGTCCAAAGGCAAAGGTTGGCTCTTGGGAATGTGCTCTTCTCAAGGCTGTCAGGACTCCCATAGGCTTCAGTAAGGATTATCTCTGTTGATTCAAACTGTGGATTGTGTCTGTACCTCCTCTTCAGAGCAGCTTGCACATGAAGTGGGCAAAGCCCAGACAGCAGTTATCGTGCTGAAAATACGAGATATAGGAAGGTAAACGTGATTCAGGATTAGCGTGATTACGGAGCTCATCAGTTTTTGAGCCCTGGGTTAGCAGGGACGAGGGTAGGCAGTGTGAGGAGTGCAGGTTGCCCGTTTCCAAGGACGGACGGCACGTGCGGCAAAACCGGTGCTCTCGTTCAAAGGTTTCACCAACTTCATGCGCAGTCCTGCCTGTGACGTGTTCAACCCGCTGCACTGCGAGGTGCACCAGGACATGGATCAGCCCCTCTGTAACTACTTCATTGCCTCGTCTCACAACACGTACCTGACGGGAGACCAGCTGCTCTCCCAGTCCAGAGCGGAGATGTACGCGCGAGTGCTGCAGGACGGCTGTCGGTGCATTGAAGGTAACTCTCACGCAGGTTGTGGATTGAAAATTAAGCTTCTTTGAAGATTTAGGTTTGCCCCCAGGTTTGTACATTAATGCTGTTGCACTTTTGTTATTACCTTTAGTGATAAATTTTGTTTTCGACTAATCTAACCAGGAAATTTTATATTAGGAGTGGCCTTCTCAGACAAAATGTAGATAGCTGTGAACTTTGTGTTCTACTGCATGTTTGTGATTTTACATCCTGGCTTAATATAAGGGGGAAAAAACAGTTTTAGATTGCAAATCCTTTATTTAACATAAGAAAGAAGACATTATATGTGGTGTTAAACTTGGTGAAAAGTTGTAATGGGGTGGACAAAGCTTGCTGGCCCGTGCATGGTGCAATAATGTACGTGGCTTCTGCTGGCAATCAAGATGAGCAGAAGTGCATGACGTCGTGGGCATCCCTCAGTGCGCAGGGCTCTTTCTCTTGACAGTGGACTGCTGGGACGGTCCGGATGGGGAGCCAGTAGTGCACCATGGCTACACCCTTACGTCTAAGATATTCTTCCGTGATGTGGCGGAGACGATCAACAAATACGCCTTCATCAAAAACGAGTGAGTGACGAGCCGAGTGTTCCTCCCAATGGCCTTTCACAAAGGTTGCTCCTTTAGAAGCTAGACCTTCCTTTGTGTCCTGTGTGGTAAACTTCATGTGTGGAAATACGACATTAGAAAGTATGTGCATTTCTTTAAATGCACTTAAAAAGTATAAGGTTGATTATTTTCCCATTTATTGCCCATGAAATGTTTGTTATTCAACTGTGTAAGCTCCTTACCTTTGCCATCAATCAAGTTAGACAGTTAAGCCTAAGTTAGAAAGGCTTTTCATGCATAGCAAACTCAGGGAGATTTCTGTTTAGTATAATCTCATTTCATAGTGTATATATATCGAACAATTTCCTGCATTTGCTACCTGGGAAAAATTCTTCATTTCAGTAGTAAAATAGAAAAGCTATCTCATACGTAGTATAGGAAACACAGAAGATCAAGGGCAATTTTTTCTATTTCATCTTAGTACTTTATGACAAAGATTATTATTAAAATCATGGGGTGCTTAAGTAGTCTCAAAAATCATGAATAGATATATAAAATTTTGAGTAGTCTAGAAAGGATGCAGAAAAAATAGATGTTTACTTAAAAGAATCAAATACAAGATTCAGCAGTGGAGGGGGGAACCAACACTGGAAAATTTGGTGTCCTCAGTTAGGAACAGGAGCTGGTTCTTTATTTGGTGTATTGTGAGTCTGGCGGGGGGCAGGGGAGAGGTCCTTACCGTGAAATTCTAGGGGTACTTAGAGGTTATAAAAGGAAGAAATAAGATCTTATATACAGATACAATGCTTCTGACTCAGAAAACTTCATCTGCAAATTCCGGGAGTCTGGCAGAGTATTCTGGAAGGTACTGCCAAATATTTCTCCTGATGTCCTTTTGCAAAGATTGGTGGCATGACTCACTATGGCTGCTCTTATGTCCTTAAATTTATTTAAATTTATGATGTGTTATTTATTAAGACAAAAGTAATTTATTTGTGTGACCACCGTAAAATCTTTGGAAAAGGAACCAGGAGAGTTAGAAATTCCTTTGATGAATCTTTTGATCACAAAATGTGTTTCTTCAGGAGCAGTTTGCTGGGCGTTTGTAGCTTATACAGCTTTTTGTATGAGGCTTGCAGAGAAATGCAGACATGAGGGATTTGGGAGTTCTGTGTACAAAGCCTCTCCTTCCAAAGTGAATTCACTTCCCGAATTCATTCCCGAAAATGCCAAAGCGAACTATTGAAAATGGTGTGTGTGACAAGCTGTGCGCGTGCTCTCTTATCAAGCATTGTTGTGATATTATTTGGGGGGTTTGTTTTAGGTTTCCAGTGATACTGTCCATCGAAAATCACTGCAGTATTCAACAACAGAAGAAGATTGCTCAGTACTTAAAGGAGATACTTGGTGACAAACTGGACTTGTCATCTGTAATCACTGGAGACTCCAAACAGCTTCCTAGCCCTCAAAATTTGAAAGGCAAAATCCTAGTGAAGGTAACTTGCTGCTGGCATCATATTCAAAATGCACTAAAAGGCATGTGGTGTTTATCCTGATTTCACTCCCTTTGGCTCTGGAGAACCTGTCTGGCAGTAGCGTGAGGATCAGAACAGACGCAACGAGTGAGTTAAAATTCTGAGCTTTTCATGGAGACTTTGGGAACGGATGTGCTTGACAAGTAAATCCCAAGTATCCAGGTATCCCAAGATACTTCCATAAATGTTTTGGTAGGCAGGCAATAACACCATTATAAGGAAATTCTTCCCACTTATTAAGCACCTTATTTGAGAATCTCAAAGACGGTTAGAAAGATGCTCATTTTTTAAATGGTAGCATTTGATCATGAGGAAGTGGAAGTGATATAAAATGCATCCTTATAAACAGGGCAAAATCTGACCGTTACCTGAACCCTGATAGATAAAGCCTTGATACTTGTCCTTTTTAAAATGTGTCTCGTTCATGTTACTGGTGGATGTTTTTTCCCTATGGTTTGTATTTCCGTAGTATTTACACATTGTCCTACAGTCTTTACTTGTCCCAAATATTTGAGATAATATAAAATTATATGTGAAACAGATTCCTGCGTTTTCTTGCATTTCACCCCCACGTCGCCATCGGCAGCATTTCCTGCAGTGAGGTTGGTGTTTTGTGGTTCGCCAGCTGTGCTTATGAAAGAGAAGGGCGCCTCGGAGGGTGGCTGAGGAGTCAGTTTGGCAATGATAGCATCACCGCTGGCCACTTCCTAGCAAAAAGATCATAGGAAACATTATCATTTTGTGATAATCTGGTTCCTTGAGCCAGTTTGCTTTGAGGTTCTGAAAGTGAATCCTAAACTCTGGTTACAACTTAAATAAGGAATATTTGGGGAATGTGCTGCTTTAAGCATTGCCCTAAATAACACTGACCACCTGTGTATTTATTTTCCTCATTCTTACTCTTCGTTTTTAGGGCAAAAAGCTGCCATACAGTCTTGGAGAAGATGCTGAGGAAGGAGAAGTTTCAGATGAGGATAGTGCTGATGAAATTGAAGATGACTGCAAGTTAAAGCTCTGCTATGTATGGGCATATACACACTTCTCAGAACTGTAACAGCTCAGCATTCTTATATGCGTCTTCCGAAATCCCACTTAGAGCTTTTAGCAAACTAAACTCTTCAGTCATGTTCTTAAGATAGGGAAATAATATCACTCAACATTTAGATATGGATGAAATTGTGCTGGGAACCTCCATCTTTGCTTTGTCATTAAAGAACGCATAAGCAACAGCATATTTAAATATCTGGCGCTAGAAACTGTTGGTGCTGGCACTGTAAGCGTGCCAGACTCTTTCAGATACAAACATGTAGTACTGAAGAGAATGACAAGCTGGTTAACTATACAAGTTCTAGACAAAAAAAAATATGAAAGGAGACAATACAGATGAAGAAAATCTCATTTGTTTAATCTCTTTTTAATTCCTCTGTTACTTTTTTTATCTGTCACTTCAGACTGCTTGCTGTTCTTTTTTATTCTTAACTCTTGCTTATTTTTGTGCAGTTAGTTTTATTAACACTTGCTTTGCTGTCAGCTGAAGCCAATGCGCAATGTTAATGCCTGTTATCCAGCAGGTACTTTTCTCCAGTCAAGAGGCAGTCGTGCCTGCCTTCTGTGTTCAGAATTTTGATAATGTAATCTATTTTGATAAATAGAATAGATACGTAACATTACATTAAATTGAATTTTATCTTCATTTTTGTTTATAGTTCAGTGAGTTTGTCTTTTAGCCAGACAGAAGCACATAAGTGAAGTTCTCCTCTGCTGTTTGTGGCTTGCATATTGAGCTTTTAATTTGCATGCGTTATTTGTACCTGGTACTGCCAATTTAACATTTTCAGAATAGCTTGGGATTTGCTTTTTAGGTAGCAGAAGTTGCTGTCTGAACTGATTCAGAGGAAGCAGATGTTCACGGCAGCTTTCCCCCTACCCTGACTGCTGGAAATGCTGGTGTCAGCACAGTCTTTTCAGGGATTCATGTATTTCACACCAAAGAACCAATTTCATTTTTTTTTTCCAATTTAGTTGTGTGTTTTTGTTTTTTTTTTTTTTTAAAGGCACTTTGTGTTAATGTTTCATGTTATATGTATACCTTCATGCTATAGCCTTGCATTAAGTGGATGAATCCTAGGATAAAATCAGGCTAATTAATGACCCAGAACATTACTTTTAATATTTCCTACTGCACTGAAAATCTTTAATATTAACTGACTTTGGAGAAAGCTTTAAAACTCTGATCCCTTAGGTCTTTAGAAATATGATTGATTCTAAGCAGAAGGACCCAAGACAAAATGTGGTTCAAGACACAGTCTGTCTTTTGGGGCTAGAAAAGGTGCACATTGGGGTTGAGCTGTTCTCCTGAGGCAGGAGAGGTCTTGCTTCCCTTGGAAGAAAGGAAGGGGCACACATTTATTAAATATCAGGCCCATTTCTAAGTGCCTTAATGGGTCTGTTTTATATTTGCTGTTAATAACTAACCTCTTTCTGTTGGAGATGAAATCTAATAATAATTCCATTGTCTGATGTTTTTGAGAAACTCTTCAAGTGCACCAGCTGAGAATTGATTCCCATTCTCCTTCCTCCTCCCTCCTGAGAGAGGTCAGGGGGGTTCAAAATGAGGAGCTAATGTGAGGGACAGATTCTTGGGTGATCTGAATTGCGGGCTGTGCTTTGGCAAGGCGCTGTAAATTACTTGTCAGGAGGACAAGAAAGGATAAAAAAAAGACAGTAAAAGCCACGAAAAGATGCAGAATCAGGCAGGATTATGCAAGAAGCTTGTTCTTGCACAGACAGAAGGATGTTGGGAGCACTCTTTGGCCTCAAGCGTGTATAATATTTCCTCAGGCTATCCAAAAAATGCTACTGAATTTCTAACTGATTTTCTTAATGCCTTTCAGAGTAATGGTGCAACTGAGCACCAGGTGGAATCTTTTATAAGAACGAAGCTTGAATCTCTGATAAAAGAATCCCAAATCAGGGACAAAGAAGATCCTGACAGTTTCACTGTGAGAGCACTTCTGAAGGCAACACATGAGGGTTTAAATGTTAACCTGAAACAGGTACGTGGGTTTCTTTCCCATTGCAGGCGATGCAATGTTCATTGCAGATTTGTCAAAGGAGAAAGCTAATGATTTATGAAGAACTTTAAGTTGTTTTTGTTTTCTTTAAAATGTGAGCTTGAGTTTATTTAAGAAATTCCTGCTGAGAGGATTTGAGCAGTTAGAGGTGGAGAATATGGAGGTGGAAAGTTTATTTCCTTGTAAACCTTAGAGGTTTTTAATTCAGTAAATGCAGATATTGGAAGTGATTGTCAGGCACTTTGCTTTGTGTCTGCAGAGCTGGGGACGGGCCCCTTGCACCCTGCCTTACTGCCGTCCGGGCTGACCGTGGTGCCTGAAAGCAGGCAGCAGCCTTTCCTTTTGTCCGTAGTGCTACAGAAATTGCTAAGATGCAGGATGTGCTTTTACTGCTCTAAGCAAGATTCTGGGTATTTTTGTGCCCAGGCTGTTTCATATTCCCAATTATGTGTGTTTCTTTTCCCTTCTAGCATCAAGCTATTATTGCAAAACAGTGAAATGTAAAATTTTGAGTACATAAATAGCTTGTGCCCTGAATCTATGGTTATCCTATTTTCATCTTCACTGAATGTAAAGACAAGTTATGATAAATAGAGAGTAATTTGCCCTGCAAGGGACAGGCTTGCTCTGTAACAGGTAGAGTCTCCTCGAGGTTGGGTATGTGTAGTTTTGTTGCCTGCAAATCTTCCACTTCTTGAGTGTTATGTAGGTCTCTGCTGTCTCCTGCTCTGAGGATGGACCTGTCAGATTTGTCGGGATTTTTTTTACAGCAAATATATTCTGCTGGTCTGAATGGGCCCTTTGAGACTTCTGGTTAAAGCTGGGTTGTGGTGCTAGGAGGATGGCAGCGTGCAAGGACAGGGCCCTCTGCCCTGCTCCAAGCAGGGTTTGTGGCTTCGCAGACGGGGTTGGCTGGGGTGCTGTGTGGGGCTGGGTGCTGCGGGCAGGGTCCTGCACAGGGGGTGCTGCGCAGGGCTGGGTGCTGTGGACAGGGGCTGTGCCCATGCACAGGGGGTGCTGCGCGGGGCTGGGTGCTGTGTGGAGCTGGGTGCCAGCTCCTCTCCATCCAGAAGAGCCTCAGCTCAGACAAAGGATGAAGGTGTCGCTGCTGGCCACAGGCACCTCGGTTCTCTGGCAGCTCAGGCGCTTTTGGAACTTCTAGGAACTGTGATTAAAAATTAAGTTTGGAGGAGATCACAAAAACCTCACATGAAATTGTCTAGTACTAGGCTTAATATTAGTTGTGATTGCTGTTGTCACCGTCAGATATTCCCTCTCATCTGAGAGAGACAAGAGCTTTATCTGCTCAGCGTTCCTTCTACAGCTCCCCTGCAAAGACTTTCCGTTGAGCTGGGAGTAAATGTTTGAATAGGAGGCGCAGGGATTCCTGACTTCCCTGGCTCGAGTGACACATCCAGTGTTTTACTGTGGTGGCCAGACGTGCACTCCAAGGCTGCGTGCTGCAGGGCAGCGAGGTCACTGACGTGCACCAGGAGGTGCTGGGGGCGTTCAGCACCCTTGGGTCTTTATCCTGCTCTTTGGAAGGTGAGGGGATGTGCCTTTCCGACGGGAAAGGCTGCATGGGGCCAGGGACCCTGCAGTGGATGTCCCAGGGCATGGCTGTGAACGCGAGGCTCGGGCTTCTGCCTGAGATATTTTCCCTTCTTTTTGTTTTGTAGCTACCTTCGTGTGCACATTCATGTGTTTGGGAGTTGCTTTATTTAAGTTTGGTAGGTTTGTCTGCATGGTTGGTTATTGTGTTGAATTTTAATGTTTTAAATACTTTTTCTTACTGTTGGAGGATTGCTATGCTATCAAGTGTGGAAAGCAATTAGAAAAACCCTGTAATGGATTTGGGGGTTTAAAATCATGTTCAAAGGGCAGTGTGTTGTGTTTAGACTTCAATTCACTTTTGCCTTTATTTTCCGGTATAATTGAGTCACACGATAGTGAGTCAGGTTGTCCTACCAGAATGTATATTAGGTTGAAAGTAGGTCCTTTAAAGACTACAGCAGAAAAAGAAGTTTCCTAAGGTGGATGCCTCATGGTTACACTGTTTATTGCACTCTTTCTCTGCACAGAACCTGGATGCAAAAGAAAGTGGAAAAAAGTCTCATGGTCGATCGTTGATGGGCAACTTTGGTAAACACAAAGTAAGTAAAACTGGAGACTAAACCCACTGGTTTTTGTCTTGTGGTATTCTAAACACAGAGTATGTTTTGTTTTGTGTGTGTGATGCAGGTGGGCGGTGAGGAAAGGCTGCTGGTATTTGTTGTTCGATTACATTTGCTATATTTATTGCTGTTTGGAGAAGGGTGTATCAATCACCCCAGGAGCAGCAAGGAGAACCCTTTGAGCACAGTTAAACAGACTCACCAAACCTTGCCTGACCAGAAAGGCTGTGATTGCTAATCACATGCAGTTGCTGACCTCCTGATTAAGCTTGCAGCACTTGAACACAGACAAGTACCTTGACATAATCTTGTTTTCCAAGGACTTCTGTCCATGCAGTTGTCAGCATTTGGTGCGTTTGGGGCCCAGTTTTACCCCAGTTTGTGCTCTAAGCAGCACCAGGCACTCATAATGTCTTTCTGCTTGTTCTTCTGAGCTGCTGCAATTGAGTAGTGGAGCTAGGTGCAACACTTAGGGTTCTGTAAAAGTGCTTTCTCTTCCGATCTCTGCATGGTTTTCTGACACTGTTTGTGTCCTTGCCTCGCTGCCAGGCTGCTTGCTCACTTCACTGCCTCTCCACTGTGGTGGCTCTACTGAACCAAGCAAGAGCTGATGTAGTTTAAATGAGTGTGGGGCTTTGCATCGTAGCTGTGCCAGCTGAGTGGAAACAGCCATCCAAAAGGACAGCACACCCATGTTCATTCTCATTGCCATATCCTGACAAATAGGTTCCTGTCATCTGCCTCCCTTATTCCCACCTGCCTTGGCTTGGGTCTAGGGGTTGTGCAGCCTCCATGGGAGCTGCCACAACTAAAACTTCCCTCCTTCCTTCTAGAGGCACTCAGCGGAGAGCAAGCAAGTAAATCAGCTGGGAGGCTAATTATGGAAAAGGTCTGTGGGACCGGGCTGCAGCCGCCCTCGACGGAGAGGGGGACGGTGCCATCTGCGGCTGCCTCCCTCTGCCCCACGCTGGTGACCCCTGTATTCCTGCTCAGAGCCATCCCTGAGGGAGGCTGCAGCCAAGCGCACTGCGTAGCTGAAAATCTCGATGGCAGTTTAAGGAAAACTGGCAATTGCAAAATGCATTGTCGAATTTAATCTGCCTGCCACCTGATCTGCTCTGAGCTGGGAGCCGCCAGTATTTCCTGAAGCAAACAGTACCAAGACCCATAGCCCTGCTTACATTATAGGCTTACACCAATTTAAAAGTGGTTATATTTCTTTCAGAGGCTTTAGCCAAATGCACATGTTCATGACCTCTGATTTTTAGGAAACAGGTGAACAATAAGCTGGAAAGCCTGTCAATAATTATTTCAATAATTTTTTCTAATTGGATGTAGGCAGTGAGAAAGCTCATTCATTTCATCTCTCTGCTGAAAAAAAGGCAGAGCATTTCTTTTTCCTTTTTTCCTTTTCCTCTTTCTTTCGTCTTTTCCCCTTTTTCCTTTTCCCCATTTTCTGCAGGTTCAGTGAACAAATCATCCACAATTCAGACCTTCAGATTCCCCACACTGAACAATACAAGTGATTTCCAGAATGGCCAATTCTATTTCAGCACTGAACACAGAAAATTAGACTATAAACTAAATTATAAAATAAATTATGTGCATCACTGGTGTATCACAGCAGGAGATATGAAATCTGTGCTCAATTATTATCTAGCCATATGAGCAGAAGAACAAGGAGCTCTCAATTATACTACCTCTTGATGAGAAGGGAATTAAAGAAACTCTTTGAACTACAGTTACAGCATTACAAAACAGCAATGTTGAAATATGAGATGTATCAAAGAATAGCTGCTTATGGAATGAAGGTGCTCTTAAAATTTTAATCTTTTTAATATGGCTATTAGCTTCACTGTATGCTGTAATAAATTAGAATAATTTGATTGCTCATGTGCGTGGCTCAGAACACAATGGAAAAAAAATTAAAGATGCTGGAGAATTTTGTTCCGAGACTGTTTTGAGCTTTGCAAAGGCAGTCCTGTACTGTAGGCTGCTGCAGCACCCCCCCACACCCATACACCCCCCACACACCCACAAACACACCTGACACCTTCCAGTAACATGGTAAATTTAGGAGACTGCCCCATAAACTGACAAAGCTCGTTTGCTTCTTTCCTAACAGAAAGCTGTGAAGGCAAGATCCAAATCCCAGAGTACATCTGATGATGAAGAAAGTCAGCAAAATCCTTGTGGGAAGGAAACAGGACAGCTTCACAGGTGCGTTGGGGAATGCAATGGTTTCACAGCTCCGTGAAAGCCAACAGTGGGTTGCTCCTACTGATGCACGGAGCTGATATCTCAATGCTTCAGGGAAGCCTCTTCTAAAGAGTGGATCATTTGATGCCACTGTTGAGGTGTATTTCACTGTTACTGCAGTACCCCAGTATTTTGGTTCTGTAAGCTCTCATGGAGTGCAGGTAGCAATTACTCCTCAGCTGAGAAGAAATGCACTAGTAATATTCTTCCAATGGAATAAAGCCTGCCTACATTTTATATGCTCTAAATAGTGCTCAAAGAAAACTGTCTAGGCTAAGAGTGCATCACATCCCAACCGCTTTATTACATTTGAGAATACTGCAAAGAATCTAAAAAATGCCATTGAGAATGCATCTGTTTTCACTAAAATGTTCCTTTTTCAAACGCAACTCAAAACTCTCTGCTTTGTTTTTGTCTGGGAGAGCCATGATGCTGCTATTTCATTATGTTTTTAATGAAAAATGTGGTGCCTGTGGATGTGTAGATTGAGGTACAAGGGGAACAGTCATCTCGGATTGCTCTGGACTCTGTAGAGAGCTTTACCCAATGAAGTTCCATGTTTATTAGACTTACTTTTCAGTGTGAGTTGTGTAGCCGTTTATTTCTTTAATGGTGAAAAGAACAGAAAGGGGAGTGAATTATGCTTCAAGTATCAAAACATTCTGTCTTTGCTTTATGTCTTAAATGTTACACAGCAGACTGACTCGTCGGAGAAAAACTGTGAAGCTGTGCCGAGCTCTGTCTGACCTGGTGGTGTACACGAACTCTGTGGCAGCCCAGGACATAGTGGATGATGGTGAGGCTGCTCGTCGAGTTTTGTCTTTCCTGTTTGGCTGCGTATTCTGACAGGAAACCTGGTTGTGCTTGGAATCTTTTTTTTACTTTTTTTTTTTTTTTCCCAAAGTTGCTTTGAAAATAGCATGGCTGGTTAGCTGTCCTCTTTAGTTAACTATGGAGGAAAAAAAAATATAGCACCACCTTTAATTTCCCAAGAAATACCCTTTCTCTGAATTTCTCCTGATATTCGTGTTTTAGCAGCCATTTTAAAAATGAGGCTTTTTCAGGAGATGTTTTTCCTGGTTTAACAGATTTAAGGGATTTGTAATCATCTCTTAACATAATTAACTGTTATTTAAAATTGATAATCCGATAGGTTTGAATTGTAATAGATGTCCCAGCCCAGAATATTTCAAGTAGTTCTGCTGAACATGTTAAAGAGGCAAAATAGAAACTGAGAGAGTTGCAGAGGAATTTGATGGAAAGGTAGCCAAAAATATATGAACAACCTGTAAGAAATTCTTTTACTGCAGTAGAACTAAAATCAGCCAGGAACTAAGGGGAGAAATAAATGAAGGTAAAAGTACTATGGAGAAATTGGGTCCAATAAATCCTAGAAAAATATACTCTTGTAGAGTTTCAGAAATGGCTGTAGCAGTTAGCATGAGCTCTTGCTCAGTTTTCCTAGTAGGTCTGGAAACTTAAGGAAAGAACAGAGGATGATCCTGAAAGGGAAAGTTTCACGTATGCATCATACAGGATTTGCATGTGACAAGATAATCCATTAGTGTAAATTTGGACTAATTCTTTTCAAATCAATTAATGTTCTCTTTGATTGATCCTCATATAGCTGAGGTCTGAGTTCAGGTCTCCATCCATGAGGATTGTTTTTTAACATGTCAATTAAACAATGCATACAGGAACAACAGGGAATGTGCTGTCATTCAGTGAAACAAGAGCCCACCAAGCAGTGCAGCAGAAAGCTGAACAGTTTATGCTTTACAACCAGAAACAGCTTACAAGGGTGTATCCGTCTGCATATCGGATTGACTCCAGCAATTTCAATCCTATACCATACTGGAATGTTGGCTGCCAGTTAGGTAGGTGCTGCACGAGTATTGTTTTCCTCTTTCCTTTTACGAAGTTGTTGTTATCTTTATCCCATAACGCCTGAATCTTCTTGCTCAACAGTGGCACTGAACTACCAGTCTGAAGGACGCATGATGCAAATAAATGAAGCAAAATTTAGGGTCAATGGCAACTGCGGTTACGTCCTCAAACCTCAGCAGATGTGCAAAGGTAATGTCCAACAAAGGTAATGTCCCACAGTGCGTTTATTACTGTGTCAAGGTGAAAATATCTTCATGATAAATTGCCAAGACAAAAGAAAGAAAAAATAGGAACATATGCAGAGTCTTCTTTTGATTTCCATAAAAACTACAGTAACCTAGTTGGGTACAAGGATAGTCAGCTGGAAGCAAGAATGACAAGATATTCGCTGGCTGAGGACTGAGTTTCTAGGACTTGGTCCAACTCTAAAGCAAGTCAGAGCAATTCTGTTGTCTTTGAGAGGAGTTGGTCAGTCCTCAAAACTTATTAGAACAGGAGTCTGATTTTTCAGGGTTTCGGAATGAACATCCTTCCATTTGTTTGAGAATTTGGGAACTTATTGTGTCCCTACATCTGTAAGTAATCTTTGTAATGTGACCACAAAACATCTTACAGCAGTGTTGCTTGAAAGCTACTCGAGAAATTCCAGAGGCAGTTGGAACGCTTCAAACAGGCACCGCTGCTAAAGGAAACGGCTTGTTCCACCCCAGCTGCTTGTTCCCGTTGTGACTTGTGCATGAAATAAGATCAGGGTGCTCGTCTGGATGAGAACTGATGTTTTCTGAAGCTGCTACTGTGTAGAAAAAGGTTTTCAGAGGAGACAGTCTTGTAAAACTCAGCTGTTGTATGGGTCCTTTCTCTCTTGTAATCACATGAGCAAGGGCTGCTCAGGTCAGAAATGGTTGTAAGGAACTAGAATGGAATTGAACAGTTCATTCATAAGGAGTGAACTAGACTGTAGAGGACTTACATCTGGATTTTGGCTACCTACATGTATCTTTCTTTTGTAGATCTGTTCTTTGTATATATTCTTCCATTTTTTTCTCATTCCTTGTTAATTTTTAGGTACTTTCAATCCCTACTCTGCTGATCCACTTCCTGCCAGTCCTAAAAAGCAGCTTATTCTGAAAATCATCAGTGGGCAGCAGTTACCTAAACCTCCCGACTCAATGTTAGGAGACAGAGGAGAGGTAAAATGGTGTGATAGCAACCAGTGCTTCCGTGAGAAGTCCTGGGGTGATATGTCAGTGTGTGACTAGAACTTTCTCATTTAAATACACCAGTAATTTTCAGATATTGTTGGGTATTTAGTGATTAAATACTGCATGTTCTGAGGAATCCTATATCCTTCATGTGATGTTTAGAAATTAATTTCTCTGTTCCTATTGGGGAGAAAGAGAATTACTCATTGCTGAGTAACCATCGTACCAACCTACAGTCCATGAAGCCACTTTCTGTGATTGTGCTGCTTGAAAAATGTGATAAGCAAAGGTTTTTTGTATGTGATTGAGCTTTCTGCATATGTATTTCATTAAAGAATGGCCTTCATTTGTATCACTAGATTGTTTTTAAAGTACTTTCTTTTTAATAGATAATAGATCCCTTTGTCGAGGTGGAAATTATTGGGTTACCTGTTGACTGCTGTAAAGATCAGACAAGGGTGGTTGACGACAATGGTAAGATAATCTAGCTGACTTCATCTTAGAGTAAAACATGAAGTCATTATAAATTAATCTGTGCATTTTATTACTTTATAAACTGCAAAGCTTATTAACCCATGAGATCAAATAATTGTCTTTTTACTTTTTGGGGAGAATTTTTAGTGCAAGGAGACAGAAGTGAGAGGTGAAGGAAGAGAACTACTCACTACAGTATCTTTCTCCTGGGTTCTTCATAGCTGTCCATTATGCAGAAGTTCCAAGTGTTTCTGAATATGAAATACCTGTATAATATCAAATGAAATGAAAAGAGACGGTGTCCTAGGCCGTGTGACTGCCGTATCAGCCTTCATTGAAGTGAGATGCGCGAGAACAGCGATGGATTAGCCTGGTGTAGCGGGAGCAGTGACCACCAGTTCCCCTAGGCAGCTGCAGTGCCACCGGGGGAAACGAGAACCTCTTCCTTGTGGGCTGCCTTTAGCCTACCATAATTCTACTGAACAGCAGCCTGCCTTGCTATCCCTGCCAGCCTCCCCAGCCAGAAGCATTTTTTTTATAAAGGCTGTCTAGGAAGTAAACTCTCATTTTTGATTGTGTGTGTTAGGGAGGGAGCATCGTGAGAGATGCTAGGTCTAGATGAGCAGCAGACAATGAGTGTTCTTTTGTTTAATTGGTTTGTGTTTCTCTTGCCATGCATTGTGAAAACTGAGGCTAATGGTGCTATGGCTGCTTCTCAGAATGTCTGTTGTTTGTTGCCCAGGGTTTAATCCTGTCTGGGAGGAAACACTCACCTTTACCATCCACATGCCTGAAATAGCTTTGGTTCGGTTTCTTGTTTGGGACCATGACCCTATCGGGCGAGACTTCGTTGGACAAAGAACTTTGGCCTTCAGCAGCCTTGTGCCTGGTTAGTGTCGCTTGTTCTCCTTGACTCTGAGATCCAATTGAAGTCGGATGCTTTGGAATAGCAATCAGAACAGGATATTGGCTCCCCGAGATCAGGGATCTTTGGGTGGAGTACTGCCTCTTGTTTCAAGGAGTTCGGGGTGGCTGTACTTCTGGAAGTTGCAGCTTTTGTCTTATTTGTAACTTGAATGTAGTTTATACTGTGGGGCTTGGAAAACCTCTGAAGATGGAAGATAGTAGCTTTAATTAAAAACAGCAGATATTGCTGTGTACGTCATGCTTTTTTTATAGGCAGTCCTTGATGGTTGTCCCTAAAATGAATAGTGCTGATTAATTGTAATACTGATTTTTTTATTTTGCTAGGTTATCGTCATGTGTATTTGGATGGGCAGACAGAAGCATCCATATTTGTTCATATAACCATTAATGAGATCTATGGAAAGGTAAGTGCACCTAGAAAGGTACATCTTTTATCCTTTTTTGTGTTAATACTTTTGGCATACACGGATTAAAATGCACCACAGAACCCCACAGGACTTAGGTAGTGTTTCTAAGTGATTCTTACAGTCTCGGTATGTGGTATCTTGTAGACTGGGACAGCAGTGTCTGCCTTTCTCTGGCACTAATTAGAACTAAAGTGGAAACAAATTATTCAAAACATGAAGCAGTGGAAAGATGTAATATGTTCCCTATTGCCCTGAACTCGCTGCCTCTCTTTACACCATTACCTATATAATACATACGTGCCTACGCTGCTAGGCGCTGCCATGCTCGGGGAAGCAAACTGCCCGCCCTTGTTCGTAGTGATTTTGCTGAGGAGCCCCGAGCCAGGACATGTGTCCGGCAGAACCCTTGTCTCTATGAGACAAGGGTCGCGGTGCAGAGCCGTCTGTCCGTGTGCTCAGCAAGCAGAAGCAGTCTGCAAAGGAGGGTGGTGGTGGTTTTTCTTGACAGGTGATCAGCTTCAAAGCACAGCGCTCCCTTTTACCAGTCTTAGCATGCGCATTTATCAGTCTGCGTACTGCTGCCACCTAGTACTCATTTCACATCTAGTTAAAGTGCAGTCCTAAAGGCTTAATTTTTAATTAGTTTTACTTCAAAAGTAACTGTTCAGAGCTATAACAGTACCTGGACCTGGTACTTGACAAGTTATTTTCAACGGGTAATTTTCTTTGAAATCTTTCAGGTTGTAGTATGTATAATGTTGCTGCTACTCTGCAAGACTATTAATTTTTAAACTTTTATAGAACTTTTTAAAACAAAAACACGGTGCCTTTTCCCTTGTATTTCCATTTTAACTATATTCATGAAAGTTTACAAGAGGTCAATAGAGATTACCAGCACAGAGACCTTAGCCCAGTTCAAGAGCCTGATAAATAAAATGGACCTTTGTAGTGATTGATTTTTAATAATGTTTTTTAAGAGCAGAGGTGGAGGGAATGGCTGCTCTCAGTCCGTTCTGAGAGTGGGTACAAAGAAAGCCTTGTCAAATCTAGCCCTGACCACCAGCCTTTTGTCTCCTCTGGAACACTCCAATGTCTCTATATGTAGAATTGCAGCACTATGAGCACCCAAGAGAAGCTCAGTAGGACAGAAAGAGAAAACGAGCACAGATGAGGCCTAGGGGCTGGGTCAATGCAGTCCAGATCCTCACTCAGCTCTGCTGCCCTTTTTCTCACTGATCCCATTAGACAATTGAGTGGCCTAGGCGTGGCTGGGTAGGCCAGGGAGAAGTGGGTCTCCTGCTGGTCTCGGTGCAGGGACCCATGTTTCAGTGTCCTCATGTGCCCTGGCCCCTGGCCAGGGAGGAGGGACAGTGGCTGTGAGCTGTGACCATGGCTGCCCCACGTGTGGCTTGTGCATGCAGAGAAGGGGTCAGTATTCAGCATCGTTTTCATCATGCCTGCATCCATGTTAGAAGTAGTAGAGCAGACAGCATGGAATGCATTTGCAATATAAACATTTGCAATATGTCAAGGGACGTGTGAAATCACATACCATTTTGGTGATGGCCTCTAGGGAGGCCAGTTGCTGTTTCCTCACATACTCTTGAAGAGGAAATATAGTCAGGAAAGCTGAGCAGCTTCATATTAAAGATGAATGATGATGATAGCAGAAAATAAAAAAGATCCAGTGAGATCTGATTTCTTCTGTATAATTCAGTCCATTGATCTAATGGTGAGCTATATGATCGTGTTTCCGAGATATAAAAAAGGCTGAATATACTTGTGCATCCTTGTAGCTGAAGATGTCAGGTCAAGTTTCTTTGAGAGAGGCTAACATAAAACCAGTAAGCAGTTGTAAGTGGTGTGCTGTACAGGGTTATATTTACAACTGATGTTCTGTTACCTTATTGCTTGTATCAGAGTCTTGAAAACACTAGCCAAACATTTTTGCATTTTTTTCCCTTTCAGTGGAGCCCTTTAATCCTCAATCCCAGTTACACAATATTGCACTTGCTAGGAGCCACAAAGGTAGACTTCATTAGCATGCGCTTTGCACTTGCTGGGCACAGACTTTCAGATGGTTCCTAATCGCATGGCCTGTGACTACCAAGCTACATCATTTTTTCATGCAGACTGAAGCATTTGGATATTGCTTTGATGAAGCCCATGCATAAAGTTCCAAGTTAATGTGTACCTGTCACTGCAGCACACTTCCTGCAGTCTTGTCATCTCTGATTAGGAGACTTCCAGAAAACCTCCCTCGTAATGGTGGCAGGCTGCCACCCTAATGAGGAGAGAAGACATGCATGAATTCATGGAGGCCTGTGCTGATAGTTCCTTGGTCAGAGTAGATGTGAATTGCTTGGTGTGACTTTTTGCTTTGCTGCATTTTAATTTTATCTTCATCATTCATAAATGAAAAAAGCCCTTTTCATTGCATTCTTATATAATAGTCTGAACTCACTTGAAACTAGTTTTTCTTGTCCTTTCAGAATAAGCAGCTGATAGGACTCAGAGGGTTGTTTAACAAGACCCCTAAGCACAGTTCTGCTGAGAACAACGGGCACTACGTACGGAAGAGATCTCTCGGCGATCGGATTCTGCGGCGCACGGCCAGCGCGCCAGCCAAAGGCAGAAAGAAAAGCAAAATGGGCGTCGTGGAAGGCATTGAAATTAAAGACAGCACATCTGAGCCAGCAGACCTGAAGGACAAGGAAGGAGTCGTGAGGCGTGCGACCCGGAGCTTGCAAGCACGGCCTGCTTCCATGCCAGTGGACAAGTATCTCCTTGTGGGATTGCCGTGCGCAGAAGGGGCAGCTCTGCAAGATGCCGGAGGAAAAGAAAACACATCTGGTAAAATTGCTTTTTGGGTAACAAATTGAAATAATATATTTAAAAGCTTGGTTGTGCAGCCCCTATGTGCAAATAGTTGCTGAAGAAAATGTCATGCTTTAGACTGTAGTATCTTATCAGCTTGCATGCATTTCTAAGTCACCTCAAACTGCTTTCCTAAAAGTTGGGGAATAATAGTAATAATTTGAGGAAGTGCTCTTAATAGGACGTTTGCCAGGCTGCTTTTCGTGTTTCAAGAACAGCTTTCAGCTGCCTTCCCCTCTGCTTTGCTGCTCTCTGTTGGCTCGGGTTGATGCTGGTGCCCGCAGTGGGGTTTCTCCCCCCTCTCCAAGGGGAGCAAAGCATGCAGCAGGTGCCTCCAAGCAGCCCCTGCGAGCAGAGGCGAAAGGGGCAAAAGAGGGCCAAACTTTGTGTATCGCAGTCTTCACTTAGTCCTTTTAAAATAATCAGATGGAATTACCTTGGCTATATGAGATGTGTGTGTTAGGAAAAAAATGACTCTTATATTGTTTATACACAAAACAATTCTTAAAATAATGTTTTTTTCTAAATTCTCTAGCAGCAGCAGTCTGGATTTGGAAATCCAGTACTTTGCAGCCATTCCCTTGACTGTAGCAAAGCTGCATTGTGTTGCCGCGACCTGCCTAATACCTGGTTTACTGAGTATTTAAAAAGTCTAGGCAGCTTTGGATGTGGTGGCTGTAGCTCCCTAGGCCTCGCTAGACGCTGGCGCCAGCGACAGGTTTTGTTTGGCTGCCTGCGTTGCCCTTGCCCTTGCCCTTGGTGCTGGTGTGTGTTCCTTGTTTCGCGGAGCAGGAGCGTGTCCGCGCGGGAGGCCGCGGCTGCCCGGGTGCTCGCGTTGCGCTGGGGTCTGGCAGCACGGCCTTCCTGAGGCCCTGTCCCCAGGACAGCTCCTCGGCTAGCGCGGGGCAGCAGGAGGAGCTGCCGCCTGCCCGGGGCAGGCCAGCGGGAGCCCGGCTTGTGGGGGAGATCAGGGGCAAAGGCCGCGCTCTTCCAGGTAGCATCGGCTGATGGAGAGCAGCCATCCGCAAGGAAAAGGGCCCCGGTGCTGCCCTGGCACGCAGAAGGTGCTGGTGAGGTGCCTGTGCTCGGCGTCCCCCCGTGGGAGGCTTTGGAGGAGCCCGTAGCCTGGACGGCACTACTGAGGAGTTGCTTAGGAGAAACAAAGCAAGCAACATGTATTGCTTGTATGGTATCAATGTGGGGTATTTCTACCACCCTGGAACAGAGCTATAGACAGGACCAGGGATATTCCTAGTAATGGAAGTTAACTGCAAAAATGAAGCTGGGGCAGCTCAGCCATTCTTAGCAGCAGAGGTGATTGTTTCTGACAGATTTCTTCCTAATGATACTATAGAGAAATGCAGGAAATTCATTTAGAAGAAACTCCCTCCCTTTTTTTGGAGGTCACTGATAGTGGAAAACCTTCACCAAAAACACCGAAGGCACAAAGAAATCAGAAGGGAAGATGATGAAGTTCCTGAGAGGCCCCTGCTGTCCCAGGAGGCCTTTTCCTTCCCAGTGCTTCCAGGGGATGGCTTAGTGCTGGATACAGAAAGAGCAACCCGAACCCTTCCCTGTGGAAGTATTTCTCTTCTGTGGAGATGAGAAAAGATGTGGCACAGCCTTGTGTCATATGGGAATGGGCTTTGTTATTTTCAGGAAGTAAATTAAGCCCAAATATTTGAGACTGGGAGGAGACTTTTTGTGTAGGGAGAAACCAATAAGAAGACGCGTTGTGCATGGAAGGATGCAGCGAAGAGGGAAGAGGGCTGACTGCCGCCAAGGACCTTTGTTGCAAAGGCTGTGGCTAAATCTGTCTAGTGTGGTAGTTAGAATTGCACCGTGTGGAAATATTCTCTATAGAAAGGAGTTTGTCCCTGTTCCATTCTCATGTAGGAGCTGTGTAAATCCCCTGTAGTTGCACTGGAAAGCTTAAACTTTTCTACTTTCGTAATTTGGAGATTAGCCCTGCATGCCATGTTCATTAAAAATAACCCTTACTGTACC
This sequence comes from Eudromia elegans, assembly GCA_003342815.1. Lineage (NCBI taxonomy): Eukaryota > Metazoa > Chordata > Aves > Tinamiformes > Tinamidae > Eudromia > Eudromia elegans. The sequence continues at coordinate 1,162,772 of PTEX01000138.1, forward strand.
AGGGGTTCTCTTGCACTGCCTGGGTGTGATCGGGGCTTCTCTTTTTCTTTTCTAGGATACCTGAATCCCAGGGAAAGTTAGAAACAATCTGTCCTGTCAGATTTTCCTCTTTGGTCCTTGCTTAGCTAAAAAGGTACCAAAGTGCTGAGTGACTCACAGAGCTAGGATTTGACATATAAAGAGAAATAATTTGAGACATATAAAGAGAATTAACAAAATTTGCAGGAGAAAATGTATCTAATGTATATTTTTCAAGGAATTCAAAATTTTATTCTCATATGAATGCACTATGTTGGTAGAAGTTAAAAAGTTCAGTCTCTAAATGGTTGCACTTTAGAGTAGCTGTATGCAGTGAATGGTGTGTCAGGGCTCTGTCTGCTTGATGCTTTTTGTCAGAGGTCTTTAAGCATGCATCTTGTGTCAAAGTGTTCTGCTTTTTAACAGAGCTGTTTTGTTCTGTCTTTATTGCCATGCTTCTTTATAGTACAAATCTGAATAGGAACACACCCGAAGGTAATATCACATGTGCACTATGATATGGTACCTCATTAACATTATTTGCAACAAATATTGCATCATGTGCTTGATGTAATAGGCATTCAAAGGAAGCTTCAGTGAAGCACCTGCAGCTGTGTTTTCCCATTTATTCATACCACTCAAATAATTTGTATTGAACCTGCACAACCCCATAATTAAGTTCCGTCACAACTGTACCTAGTTTTGCATTCTCCATTTGTCTGTCTAAGGACAAAATGCTTGTTAGCAAACACAACACAAATTATTGAGTGCAACTAATCTGTTTCTTATCTAATTTAGCCAACAGTGATGCTACAACTGAGAAGGAAGCAAGCTTAAAAGACCATGGTTTTACCAGTTCTGGGAAAGATACAACTACTTCAAATTTGTTATCTGCCTTGAAAAGCGAGAATCCTCAGGTGGAAACTAAAACTGACTCTTCTCCAATACCTCTCATGGAGGAAAAACATGTAGTTTTTGCAGATGGCATAACTGAAACAAATCACCTCAGAAAGCACCAGGAAACTCATGTTTCTGGTGAAACTGCCCCTCTGATATGGGACTGTGGTCTTGATCTTGTCACAGGAAAAACACAAGGCAAAAATTGTGCAGAACATAAAAGGGAAGATGACATAAAATTACCTAAAGAGGAGAAAGTAATACTGGTGGGAACTTCCTTTTCTCAAAATGTAGAGGATATGGAAAATTATAAATATGGTGTCATCCAGAAAAGCACCATAGCAACCTTTTCATTGACAGATAATTCTTCTACCGTCTGCTCTGAGGTTCCTGCTTTACACTCCAATTCAGCCCTGCAAGACAGTGACATTTCTCGTCTTATAGATGAAGTTTCCCTAATTAACACGAGTGAGATGGATAGCTCTGTCTCGGCACTCATTGGGCAGGCTGATGTCACGGATGACCAAACTGATCTCACTGTGGTCTCAAGTCTGCATGGAACCAGCAACCAGACTTTGAGTGTGGTGTCCGCACATGCGGGTGTGAACGCTCCATGTAAGAGCACCTTGACTACCATAAGATCCCCTCTTTTCTCAACTCCGGATACCACTGTGTTCTCCAGCCCTGAGACTACTGAGTATCCCGTGTACACGGTTATCCGTGAGGCATCCCGTACACCAGCTTCTGAATGTAATACCCACAGTGAGTTAGTTTGCACAAGAAAGCTAGACAGCATAGAAAATAGCTTGCCGTGTTCTGCTTGTACTAAACCTCTGTCTTTGCTGAATGCAAATCCCAAAACAGCGTGTGGCACAAGCTGGGAAGCGCTGGAATCTGCCAATTCTTTGGCTTCAGACAGGCTCACCCTTGAGGATACACTTGTCAACCCTCCCACTTGTGAAGATTGGGAAAGCAGCCGTCTTGTAGAAGCAGACGGGGACTCTCCAGATCTGCTGGTAACTGCGTGCGAGTACAAAAGAGAAGACATGAGCCAGATGGCCTCTCCCTTGAAACTAAGGCAAAAGCAGGACCCAGGCCGTGGTGGTGAGAGGTGCTCTGTGTATAACATGACTGTTGAGGAGCTCTGTGCTGCTGCCTTGGATTGCTCAAATAACTTTAGGACTGCAAGGTATCAGTTCCCCTTCCCAATGTATGGAAACGCCGGCGTTCGTTATGGTCAGACTTCAGACACACAAAAAGATGAATCGTGTACGTCCCAGGCGTCCCAGCTTAACGTACACTCGCCTGACCTGAAGAATACTTTGTCCTTCCCACCTCCTGCAGCCATCAGACAGACTAGTCCTTGCAAATCCAAGAGCCTGGGTGACTTGACCTCGGAGGATATTTCCTGCAATTTCGAAAGTAAGTATCAGTACATAAGCAGAAGCTTTATCACATCTGGCATGAGAGACAAGAAACTTGCTGCTCTGAAGAATATGAGACCACATTCTACAGATGCTCTGACAGAGCAGCTAAGGAAACTGGTATCCCTGGACCAGGAGGAGAGCTGTCAGACACTGTATTCCAGGCAGATGGATGATGACTGCCCAAAGACACTGGTCAGAAAGCTGTCGTCCCGGAGCCAGAGCAGAGTGCGGAATATAGCCAGTCGTGCCAAGGAGAAACAGGAAGCCAGCAAGCAAAAATTCTCCAATGCAGGTAGCGTTGCAGGGGTCGTTCTTCGGAGCAAGCCCTCAGCGTCCCCTCACACGCTCAACAGGCATTCCACAGGCTCTTACATAGCCAGGTACCTGCCCGGATTTGCTGGGGACCGCGTGGAAGGCCGGGGCATGCCGGAGGGCGCCTGTGCTGCTCTGCACGCTGCCTGTGCCGACCAGCTGCAGGCGCAGCACGCTGCTCTCCAGCTAGGACCCAGCAGTGACGATAAGCCAGAAATATATTTCCTGCTGAGACTGTAGATTGTATAAATGTACATCTTCAATGTTTACATGCTATTTCACTGAAATGAAGGATTTTTAGCAAGAACTATTGTCTTGAGAATTTAAATTATTTAGAGATTAAATTTTATGCTAGTGATTCGGTCATGATTTAGTGTGATCTTCCCTGTCAAAGCTTATGTAAATAGAAACGATGCTCCATTCTTATGTCTGTATAACTTAGACATTGTGAAGTGAACTGATCTGGAGATTGATTGCTTTGTAAACATTTGTAGCATTTTGTAATTGTAATGCATGTCACTTAAACAGTCAAGCACTTCTGTGCCCAAGAGCAGGACGTTGCAGTGAACGCAGTAGTATTTTCCTGTTCTCTCCAAGTCCTGCTGTTTGGAGAGCCCTCTTCAGTGATCCCTTTTGAACGCTGTCGTACCGATTCTCGTCAGTGCGGGGCCTTCTGTTCGTGGGAGCTCTTGGGGTTGGGCTGCGAGTAGGACCTGCTCTGGCCCCAGGCTCCTCTCAGGCTGAGAGCCCTCCTTTGTGTAACTGTTACCAGTGTGACTTGTACTGAGTGTCAGGTTTACATGGTTCCATGTATGGCCTCTGATTCTACAGCAAGGAATTTGTAGGATTAGACTCAATTTGTAAGTAGTGTGTAGGTTTGTATTCCATCCACTTTACAGAATATGATGATAGTTGTCTGTCTTTTTCAACATGATGAATGCTCATTTTGGGGCAGAGTGGAATGAAAAGAATTGTAGGAGTAATTCTACATTTATGAGTGGAGAACACTTAATTGCTGCACATTTGGTTATGTATTTTTGCTGTTGGTTGTGCTTGTAGCTTCAATGCAGTAGCAGAGTTGTTTTCTGTATATTTGTAATTTTACTGCTAGATTGTTGGCAGTGGGATATGTGAAGCTGGCGTGGTAGTGTAACTACTTTGGCTATCTATCTTCACGTCTTCTTCTATGAGTATTGAAAGTGAAATGAGTAATCTCAAAAATACCTGAGGCTTCCCTCTAGGGAGCAACATAGCTTTATTTTGGTTTTAAGATATGCTTTGCCTTCACTGTGAGTAAGTTTTTCTTATATGTAAAAGACATGTACCTCTTACCTCTTTCTTTTGTAATGCAGAGTATTATTATTCTTGGAGATACCATTAAAATAGATTTTTAAGCACCTGGCTACATATTTACTGAGCTGTTACAGTTCAATTACGGTTGAATCAGGAGTACTCGGTGATTGCAGACCACTCTTGTCATGAGCTCATAATAACTTTTAGAAAGGGAAGAATTGGGGAGCATTAATGGAGCATTCAGGTGCCTGTGTTACCAGCTGTCTCTGCATAGAGGAATTGGAAGATGTAGTAGGGTATTTTAAAGACTGGAAGCAAGCATTCCATTTCAAAGCTTGAATTAAAAGGGGAACTATGCCAAAGAGATATTACCTGTTGTTTTTATATTTTAAGTATAAAATTTAAAGAATAAGCATAAAATACTGTAGGAATCCAATATACCGTTTAGCAGTTTTAATACATCTGTATTGAATTTAGTTTTTGTATTTAAAGGAAGTTTGCCAGCATCTTTACAGAATAACCATTTGACCATCTCTTTTTTTAGTTCACTAGAAGCAGAGAGGATTTGAACTCTGGAGAGAAGAACTTGAGGTGCCGAGGAGTTGAGCCCGTGTTCCCCTTGCAGGGCAGGGAAGTGAGGAGCATTCCCCAGGAGTGCCCTGCGTGCTGGTGCCCTGCCGGGTGCCGGGAGGACCAGGCCAAGCACAGCACTGTAAGCCCGTTCATCTTTTAATACCAGGTTGGAGCTGATGAATCCTTCTCTTAGTAGTCATCCCAGATGCCCAAGATCTTAGGTTACATTTCTTTTTCTTTCCCAGATGATAGGCTATTTGTATAAGTAACAATCTATCTATTGAATAAAGTCATTCATATTCTAAATTTTAAGTTTCCAAACAGTAAGAATCCAGGGGAAGGATAGAAGTGGAACAGAAAGATGTTGTTTATTTGATAAATTATAAGCTAGTGCTTTTTCAGTGTGCTAAATAGAAGAAGAAGATGAATGAGAGCTGGACAGACATCACCATCCATTGAGAGAAACTCATTATTTTACAAGAGCTATACTGCCTTCCGTACCAGGTAATATTCCTCCTTGCAATGAATTTTATCTATTTAGGAATTGCTACTGTGTGCTTAATTATTACATACTTGTTCTGTTTCAGTGTTCAGTCTATTTGTGTAAGTTAATGAACCTCATATTCTCCCACCTAGTGGAAGGGATCCAAAGAAGAGGACGTTCCTCTGGTGATGGCAGCTGTTCTTAGTGTGCAGCAGCTCCCTGTTGCAGGCAGTGTCTCGTTTCTAAGTCTTAGGCTAAATGCACCCCCTGTATAACTGTGCCTCCTCAGAGGAACGATGCTAGAGGGGAACGTATCTGGCTGCATATAAATTTTTCTCCCTCTTGAAGCAATATATTTGGGTTAAGTTCTGCTCACTGTCTTCTGTGGAATTCTGATGCTTGTTGTGGGAAACTTGAAAATATGAACTATTGGTATTGTGACTTGTTTGCTCTTCCTGACTTTTTTTCTCTCTGTTGTATGAAGGCCAGAACATCAAAGCGTGACAAATACAGAATGCGCTCTTTAACTGCTGGAGCATCTGTGGCAAACTTAAACTTGTTCCAGTGCTCATTATTCACAGTGCTTAAACAAGCATTCCTACTCTGTGCCCATCTGGCTTTACCTTCAGGAGAGGATTGTGCTTTAGCTGTTTGCTCAGTCTCTTATCGCGTTTCTGTCACATAAATACGAGGTTGTAGCCATCTCTTGGACATCTTACTTGGATCAACCTCCTGGCATCTCTTTTGATGTTTTTATTCTTTCCTGGAGGTTTTCTGTGAAGGCCATCAAGTTTTCTGCCTCTTTCAAGAACTCTACATGCCAGAACCAGTTGCAGTTTGTCAGGAACAGTTATTTCAGTGGAATGCATAGAGATAATGTGACTTGCACCAGACTGAATTCATAAATGTAATGTGAGAAGTCATTTTATCTTTCACCAGACTGACAGTGTCAGTTTGTTTGGGTATCCATCGTGTCTCCCAGCTGTGGTTTTGTTCGTTTGTTTGTTTCTGTTTTTTAATTCTTTCCTTATATGGAGGATTCCCACTCTAATAAATAGTCAAAAATTAACTTTTTTTTTAACTGCTGGGGAGCTCTCATAAATAGTGACGAGAGTTTATATTTGTCCCTTCCTGACTCCCAAGCAGTCAGTCAATGGCACGGGTCAGGACTGCCTCGCACGGTGCAGAGGGAGCTCTGCGTGCTCGCGTGCGTGGCTCGCCGCTGGCAGAAACTTGGGGTTGCCTCTTAGGACTAAACGTTGCCCTTTTCAGTGGGTGTATTCCTCTTTTGCAGAAGAGTAGGTGACTCATGAGAAGCCAGTGCGTTGTGAATGACATGAATGGTATTATTTCCATTCGTTATTTTATAGTCTTATTTCAGAAGCTCAGACATCAGCTAGCATGAGATAGAGCCAAACAAAGATGTTATTCACTTCAAGTTCTTTCTGTCTTACAAGAGAAAAAGAGTTTTTAACAAAGATTTCTAACTTCTGTAGTATCTTGTTTCCTGTACTTTCAATAGTGATGGAAAATGGATTGTTTTCCTCTAAAATTTCCTCTTCAGCTATGTTAGATTCTGAGTGGGATGCTTACGGATTAAGTGAAAGAAAGAGTTTGTGTTTCCTTCCCTGAGGATCTCTGCTTTTCCAGTATGTCTTGCCTTGTGTTTTTGAAACCAAAAATGTGTTAGGAATGCTGAAGGATTTTTTCCACTGTTTCTCATTTAATGCATAAATTTATTTCCTAGCAGAAGTTGAGTGAAGGAAGAAGCAGTTATTTTAGCCTAGGAAATACTAGCTGCTCACATCCTCGCTTAGCAGGCCTAAATTTCTTTCTAATTTATGAAAGACTGAATAAATTATCAGTCTATTCAAGAACCTGAAGAGAACAGCTAATAGCAACAAAAGTGAGATGGAAATGCTGCTTTTAATATGTCTGTTTTAGTTTATTTGGAAACCAGGAAGGATTCTGGTTACCTTCATATGATTATTTGCTGGAATACCCACTGTCCTTGCTTTTAACAACAGTACAAGACAGCATGTTTCGTATCCAGTGATATTGCCTGTTCTTTACATTCCATCTCTTCTGATAGCAGTGAACTGCACAATTGAAAAGGTTTGGTAGCAGGTTTCTTTCTTCCATTCTTTCCTATTGGCTGAGCAGAGCTGGGGTTTGGATTTCTATGGAGTGGGATTCGTCGCTGGTGTATGGGATGTGCTCACGTCCCGCTGGGCAGCACCGCCTGGGCTGCTCCCCAGCCCATCACGTTCCCGCAGGCACCGCTGGAGTTGCCCTTTCTGTCCCTGAGCACAGCCAGACGTTTTACCAACCTTCTGTGTAAGCGTTATGCTTATGCAATTATAAATCCTCCTAGTAAGAAACAAACTTGATAGCCAAAAACGTTCATGTCAGAAGATTTTCTTTGTTAATTTCCCATTATCATCTTATTTAAGATGAAATTATCACAGAACAAAACTTTCATTCAAAGAAAGACTAGAAAGCATTTAGAGCAGTCAGGATACCCCCAGAATCATGTTGTGTTTGTTTTATTCTTGCACCAACCCTCATTTATATTTGCTTTGATAAGATTTTAATGCCATTATTTGCTGCATTTGCTATTTGCAACGAGGATGGCACCATTCAGGACCCTCATTCCACGTGTCTGAGACAGTGCTGAAAAGCAATTACTGTGATTACAGATCTGCTCAGACATACAAGAACTGGAAGCAGAAATAAATTGAATTTCTATCAGAGAGTATCTTTTAAAATCCTCTATTAATCCTGAAGGAAATAAGAAATGAAAATGGGCATGCTTGCATCCATCTAGCTGAGCATGGATTTTTTTCTTTCATCATAAGAAACGTGAGTTTCTGTTGCGGCTCCTTTTGCCGGGTAGGACTCGGCAGGATTCGGGAACACAGCCATTTACTAAACCTTGCTTTTTGTTTGTTTTTCTTTTAATCAGTGCAGATGTGATTCAGCCTCTCCAGGTGCGTGGTAGCCTGGGAGTCAGTGCCCTGACTGCTTACCAAGAGTCAGTCCATTTAAAACTAACACCAGAGGTAAAGGTTGGTTTGAAATGTGCTCCCAGGCTTCATAGTCTTTCTTCAGATAGAGGTAACAGTGAGTAAGGAAGATGGTAATTAATGCCTCCTTTTTTTTTTTTATTTGTCTTGAAGAGATGGTATTAAATATGTAAAATGTGTGCGTAGTCTCCATAAGGGTTAGGGCTGTGTGCTCTGTTTTGAATTCATTTAAATAAATAGTAGCTCTGTTGACCTGTAGTGTTGCACCCTTTCTCCCTCAGTGCGAGTTGAACGTAGCATTTGCATAAGAGGAAGCTTTGCATTTATCAACTGTATTTGCTAAACCTAGAAAACAATCTCCTTGTTGCTGTTTTGACTGGAGAGCATTGAACTCCTTTCAAAAACTTTCTCTGCAGCAAACTGAATCAGCAAGTTGCTGCCTAACTGTGAATGTTGCTTTACAGCATGGAGTTCTAATACTTCTAGTTATTTGCACTGCTTTTAAAATACATTTATTCCAGGCAGTGGGAAAAAAAAAAGGAAATGTTTCTTGCTACGAAGTGTGTGATTGTGTTGCTGTGTGTTTGGAGAAACGGCACCTGGCTTGCTACCACCACATACAAAAATCGAAAATGCCAGTTTATTAGGTAAGATGCTTTGAACCTGGAGTCTGCTCACTGCAGTCTAGCAGTTGCTGAGCACAAGAACCTCTGCTGGTTTACCCCAGCTGTTCAGGTGCTGCAAAGGGAGAAAAGCTGCAGCAGCATCAAACATTAAGTGGCATGAGAATCTAAGAGCTGGGATGCATCCCGCGCCAAGGGGGCTGCACACCCTGCGTTGTGCCCTCCACCCCTTCTCGTTAGCTAATGACCTCTTAGCAGTGCTGTCTGCAGAAGGAGGTGCCGCTCTGATGGAGCACTAAATTTTCAGCATGGCATTTAAACTGGAGAGGGAGGGATTAATTTCCAAAGAGCGTTTCAATCGGTGCTTTGCACAGCATTTGGATAGTTCTGCTCTGTAAATGAAAGTGCTGCATTTGAGAGAAGAGTGATGCTTCTGTGTGGATGAAAACATTGACTTTTACATATGTGGAAGAAGAAACTGAGAGGATTTTTTTTCCTGTTTAAGATAGGAGAAATTACTATTATTATGAAGATAGAGGAAAAGTTTTCAGAACTTGGTTGCTGCAACATGTGCCTGACCCAAAGCGCTGCCCACGGGCCCCTCACAAGTGGTGGGTTCGTGTGACAGGACAGAGCTCCAAGCTGCAGGGGCCGAGCAGCAAGATCTGCCCACAGCCCCACAACGTTCCAGCTAGGCTGCCCCTGGGCACCGGCACCTTCCTTCTTCCTAGAAAATCATGGATGTCTCTGGGTCTCCGTGCAGTTATACCGTCGTGGTTGTAAGCAGTCGTTAGCTGCTGTCTGGCTAGGCAAAGCAGCGTCTGATGTCTTTATAGCTGCCCAGAGGTTTGGTGTTACGCCTTGAGAAACGCTGATCAGCCCATGGAAGAATCTCCCCCACCCTCCTCTGAAGGCTTTTGCCCTTGATTTATGGGAAAGAAGAGCTCATTAACCAAGTGAGGACTTGCATATGCTCTTATACCTTAAAGAGAAACCAACAACATGGCTATTTAAGGATATAAATCAGGTGAAAAATAAGGGTAAAAAATGAGGGGAACAAGGGCAAACATGCCAGGGACACGAGTAAGAATATAAAGAAATAAAATAAGGAACTGCAGAGGAATTTTTTTCTTCCCGTAAACTCAGGAGGTGCTTTTAAAAGGATGAAGACCCCAAATTTGCTGGTTTTATTTTGAAAAGCAAATCCCCAGCAGTGTCCTGTGTGTGTCGGGCTGTGTGCTGCTGTCTGTCAGCACCAAGCACCAGGCAGGCTTTACAGGAGAGATATTGTCCGTCTTGACAGCAATAAGCGAAGGCGGGAGCTTGAGATCCATGCCCACCTAACCATCCCTTCCGTTTCCCCGCCGGAGTGTACTTCGTTTTTATTCACGGGGAGTGAGAGCATGTGTTTCCCTTGCCAATAATTCAAGTCCAAATGTTACCAGGGTGCAGGGTGCAAGGCCTTCCCTGCCATAGGCCTCCTTGCTGGCCTCGGGCAGAGGGGTTCATTACGGTGCTGAGTGAAATGGTTTGCATCTCTGAAATGGTTTTGGCAGCAGTTTCTCTTGCACATAACAGAGATGCTAAATCCTTATGAGGGTGAATAAATACTAGTTTGGCTTCTGAATGCCAAGCTATAAATCTGCATAATTTTTTGAATTTTGTTCAAGGTACAACTGTATAAATGAGACTGAAGTTCTTACTGTTGCTGCTCAACCATATCAAATAGATTTTCATTTTATTTAAAGTGAAAGAATTGGGAAAAAAGTGCAAATGTGATTCATGAATTTCAGTTCCAGATATCGCTAACAGAGGAGTGGGGGCATGGTGGGAAAGGACGAGGGCATCCTCCCAACTTATGCTTGTAGCACCACAGCCAACATCCAGCCTGTGGGAGAACCTGTAGAAAATCACCCTCAGGGAGGTATTCAAGCCTCCTATAACAGCTTAACATTAATGCAGACGGGTTTTGGATCAATCTAAAACTGTGCAAGCTTGCTGCTAAACACCAGTGAGTTTGAGGATGTTTCTTATGAAAGCAGGCTGTGCTGGAAAATAACACCTGGTGGAGGGATTTGGGAGAAGGAAATTCACCGGTATTTGCTGCTACAGAACAAGGAAGCATTTAACAGGTTGTAATATGGAACAGCATGTCATAGTAATAGGTAGCAAGAAGATGACTAAGGCTGTTAGAGGTTCATTACCCGTCTAATTGTTTGTAATTAAGCAACCTGCAGATAGTAGCCACTTTTCTGTGTAATAACAATATTTTGCATTTAATAGCAGAATTATTCTCTCCATGAGTCTGCACAGCAATAGGATAAATGAATCAATTGCTCAGGAGCTGTCTAAAAAATACTGTCTAAATTGTGTAAGATGAGATGGAGCCTCTGGGTGAGAGAACGCCTCCGAGAGCTGTGTCTGCTCGCCTGGTGGTCTCCAGCCATCCTGGATCTGGGAAGGCAAAAGGCATCCGTGAGTGCTTCGAAAGACTGGCTGTGGAGACAGACTAGTCAAGTGGAAATGAGACAAGTGGTAGCTAGCCCGGGCAGCCTTCGGGGACAAAGGGAGGACAAGGGGCTGGGGTGGAGGGAGGGCAAATTCTTGGTTCTGGTGAGTGTGGTGAGCAGGCTTACCCGAAGACACGGGTGTCTTTTCAGGAGCTGGGCTGTGCAGCTGCTTTCCTTCAGCTGAGTGCCACAGGTTCGTCTCTGACCATGGGAATCAGCCCAGCGGGTGTACTGATTTACATCACTGACACTTGTGTAGCTGCACCTCGACAACAACGAGCTGCATAAATCCAAATTCCATGATTCGTGGTGGTAAGTATTTTTGTAGAGGATGTGAGACTGGAGACAGACCTAGGGGATGTAGCACCATTTCTAATTAACACTTCCTGGTGTTTTCATGTTCTCCATATTGGCATTAATTGAATTTGGCTGCTCCATCAATCAGCTCTTAAGATTAAAAAGAAAACCTTTATCTAAAACTGCATTTGTGTGGAGTATCTGCAAAGGCAAGGTGCGTCTTCATCAGGCTTTATGGAAAGAATCAAGAGCACTTGGTGTTATAATAATATAATATGCAGCACAGACCACAAATGCAGAGAGCCTGCTGCTTCTGTAGTAAATGTAAATGTGGTGAATGAGAGGAGAGCACCCAGATGAGCCCTGCTGCGCTTGCCAGGGCAGAGAGCCTGGAGGGCTTTGCATCCAGCCCGTGGCTGTGAGCGCTGGCAGCAGCAGGGCCAGGGCGAGGCAGGTCTGCTAGCTCTGCCCTCTGCTCTTAGCATTCACCTGCACAGACTGGTAGGTCTCTGAAGTAAAGGCACAATGCTTTAGGATTTCATCCTTTCCAGAGAGAAGGTGGTGTGAGAGGACCTCAGAGAGCTCGTCTGTATTTTCTTGTGCTCTCAGGATGCAAACAGAGGTTTGCTTCCTGCCTCTACTTTTCAAGATCAGCCTTGGTTTAGAGCAACAAGCCTTAATCAGGATAAGAGTACAATATACTGGTACACAGATGACAAAAATAACTGTAACAGTAAGCACACTTGATATTTTTATCACATTACACTGAACTAAGCAGGATTACTTAATGTGTAAGTCCATTAAAGCCTTTATGGCTTCCTCTCAATGTGAATTATCCTTTTAAAGCTGGAATTGGAACTGAGGGCAGAGTTGTGCACTGCAATACTCTTGTGTTAGGGATTTAAAGAATCACGAAAGGGCTGAGGTTGGAAAGGGCCATTAGGGACCATCTATTCTGACCGTCCTGCTGCAGCAGGACACCCAGAGCAGGGTGCCCCATTCCCTGCCCACACGGCCTGGGAGTCTCCAGGGGCGGCGACCACCCGGCCTCTCTGTGCAGCCCGGGGCAGCGCAGTCACCACCCAGGAAAGGGGCTCTTCATCTTCACGCTTTTGTGACCATGTATTGTTTCAATATTTTCCCACAGTGTCTCCCTGAATTACAAGAAAATTACCTGTTTTGCAGGCACAATTCTATTACATTCAGATGGGTGGTTATTCTTATACCCGCGTTGTCTGCGCAGTGGGTGTGTGTATGGAGGTGATGGCTTGAGTGGCAAACCTAGAAGGGGAAAAGGTGGGGATATTCTTACACAGAAAATGCCAAAAAAGGAAAAGCAAGGCTCATTCTAGACCTAGTCCAGAACCATGGAGGGATCTGAGAGGATTTGTGTTCAGTTATGCCATTCCAGTAAAGCACCAAGGAGAATATTCATAAAACCTTTAAAGCTCTTTTTAGACTAAATTGGACATGATTTCTCTGAAAAACAGAGCGAGCACAAGTCAGAAGGAATACTGTCAGATATTCCGTCAGCTGTCAGATCCTAGGCTGTCTGAAATCCTTTTATTTCCGCATTTGTCATTACTGATAGTTTTTAAATAGAAATCTCAACTCCTGTTTTTTAAAAAATATATAGATACTAAAGCAGTTGGTATCATTTTCTTCCCAAGAAACAGCAAGCCAAACTTTTTTTTTGCTTTTTTGCTCCCCGCCCCCCTCCCTGCCTCCCCTGCCAAGATTGTCTGGTCGTGTCATTTTGCTCAGAATTGCTTCTCTATGGATCTGCTTCCAAGCACCAGCCCAGGACAATTGAAATACTATCTTCTCTTTTCTTTTAGTCTAGGAGAAAGCAGCTGCCAATATATTCAGCTGCTGGCAAGCAAAGCGCTGTCAGTAAGTCTGAAATATTAGTAAACACGCACTTGTGTTATTGGTAGCCAAGTTTAACAAGATCTCCACTTACAACCCTGTCAGTTTTTGTGAAAAAACATGCCACTGCTTTCAGATGCATCTGCTCGATTGCACAGCCTGTGCATACAGATCCCCTTGTCTCTCACGCGTTGAAGGATCGTGGAGAGGCAGCTGGCAGCGAAAGATGAACAGAGTATCTGTTAATAAATAGTTTAGAACTTGATTTAAGGTGATTGGTTGTCCGCCCGGGAGAAGGCGTTTTATTATATTGCATGGGGTTGGCCAAATAGCCAGATTTTTCACAAGAGCAGACACGATGTGTCAGCCGGTGTGGATGAGATGTTGGCGGCAGCTTGCTTCATCCCAGAATGGCGTGAGGAAGAGACAGAAGGGAGGGGCTTGCTGGGAAAAGCCATGGAAAAAAGAGTTTTGAAAGGTCTAAATTGAAACATATTTCTTCTTCTTTGAGAAACAGATAAACCAGTCTGATCAGAAAATCACTGTAGAAATCACTACTGCTGTGCTTGGAATACATTCTTACTGAAGCAGGTGTTCAGAAAAATTAACAAACTTTAGAGAAATTACAGGAGACAAAAAACCCAAATAAGATTTTATTATTTATCTCATTTCATCTGAGAGTTCGAAGAAATTTTCAAGAGATTGACTGGCAGAATAGTAAATAACTACCAAACATATCCTCATTAATTTGCTTTCTCAGATGTTAAGGATAGATCCAGCTTTTCAATTTCCTATGCAAGAAGTACAGTACTGTCAACTGTTAAGCAGCAGTGGCTTCATTGCAGACTTCAGCTGGGACAATCCCATTCGTACCAAGCAGACTCGTGTCGTCATCCTGGTGCCTTTGGCAGTCGGGGATTTTTGCTTATCCATCAGCACAGGCCTGACTAATTCTCTTAGCCAGCATAAGCTGAGATGGATCCTTTCCATGGGAGCAGTTCCAACCTCAAATCTATTTAATCGATCTGTTTGGAGTGTCAGGCTTGAGGGATTTAGTGAAATCGCATGTTCTTTATGTCAAAATTTGTTTAGGATTTCTCCTCCCTTGTCCGTGCCCCGGTTTCTCTCCTTTAACCGTAGTGTGCTATTGAGGCAACGTTGCAAAGTTTAAAAATGCTTTGTAGTCCTTTTGCCTTGAAACAGGCCATTAAGCTGGTAATACAATTATTGAGCTACTTTGGTTTGATTGAACAACTGATGAAGCAGTTTTGCCAGCCGGAATCCCCCTTCAGCTAACAAACACGCTGCCCGAACAGAGCGCGTGTGAAGACCTTGTGTGTTGGGGTGGTTTTGTTTGTGACTCTCTCTCAGTGCCGGCGCTGGCACCGAGTTGCTTTGTGCCGACGGCTTTGCTTTGCTGTGCATGTTTAATGGAGCTGTTGTTCAGCGTGGGCAGCGTCGCGGGTAGGAAAGCCAAGACCGTCCGTCAGGGCGGCCGGCTGCAGCGCCGGAGCCCGGGGCAGCTGCTTGCCTGGGGCGCGGGCGGGGGGCAGCAGCAGCAGCGGCGGCTCCGGCTCTTCCCTCGGAGCCGTGGGCCCTGCCGGCCGCGCGTGAGTCAGACCCTGGTTGTGCTCGGGACGGGGGTGGAAGGGGTCCGAAGTGGCCTGTTCACGAGGGATGGCGCCAAGCCGCAGTCGTGCTCCAGGGGCTTTTGACACTGGCCGCTTCCAAGTCTTTTTTTATCTTTTCTTTCATCCCGCACTGGCACATTCAAGGTAAAGCGTGATTGTTATTTTTCAGCTCTTTGTAACTATGGAGACCAGAATCTTTATAAAGCAGTGCAGAAGCTCTCTAGGTACAGCTGGAAATAGCTGAGCCATTTCTGTCCCCTTTTTGGTACCTTTCCAAATCTTTTAACTTCCTTGATTTCCCCACCACCACCAAAGCAGCATATGCAGACTATTGTATTTCAGAGAAGTTAAAATACAGTAGAACAAATATGCATGAGTCTGCATTGGAAGCAAAGGCTGACTCTCACCACAGCCACTGCCCTGGGTGCCGAGGGTATGTACAAGCCGGAGCAGGAGGGACAGGAAGAGGGACAGAGAGGTTGGAAAACCTGTACCTGACAGTAGCTGCAGAGATGGGAAGAGTGGTGGAAAATGCCTCATTTGCCATTTGTGTTTGAATGAGTGAACTCTTGGGTGAGAAAAGGAGAGTCTCGGTCTAGTCTAGGATGACCTTGGATGTTGCAGCTATGGGGTTACAAGGTGCCAGCCCTGCTTGGAGGTGGGAGCCGGAGAGGGATAAAGGCAGCGAAACCTGTACAAGGCACTGGCTTTGCTGAGCGTTCGTGTGTCTTGAGAATTTCACCCAACGTGCTCTGCACAGCCTTGCCTTACCTTTCTTAGATTATTGGCTTATATACCCTAAGAATTCCCTAAAACCCTTCTATTCATGTGTGATACAATGAGTTTTCACTTATCAGGCAATAACAAATGATGTATATGTGTAATTCTGCATAGGCAGAGTTGCCCCAAAATAGAGAGGGAAGAGATTATTTGGAAATGATCATCACCCTGCAGTGCCACGAGTGATAAGACTTCAGCCCCTACACTATTCATCTGTTTGATGTTCTTTTATACATGAAGTTTTAGTAGCTATGGGAGAAATGTGCTGTTTGTGTTATATAGAATATTGAATTCCCTGAGGATGCAGATGTATAGAATAAATAGTGTTAGTAATTAGTGCTAATGCTGTAGAGCATGATTTGTCAGACTGAGGCCCTGCTTCCTCGGTAAGCATTCTGACTGTAGAGAAGGGGTTCCTTGCAAAGCCCGAGCACCCCTGGCAGTGCCGCTGCGGACGGGCAGGGTCCTGCGCTGGCTCCCAAGCCGCGGTGCCCCTTTGCAGAGCTTGCTGTGTGATTAAGTGCAGCTGAGGAGACGTGGGGCGCGGCTGTCCCGGGGCCCTCTCCCTGGGGAGCGCTGCCGTGTGTTCTGAGAGGGCTCTGCGCTCCAGGTGCTGTTGTCAGAGCTGCGCCGCTCTCCCCGGCTGACTCCGGGGTTGGTGGCGCCTGTGCGGTGGGCGCCAGCGGCTCCTCCGGCTGCTGCTCCCCGTCCTCCTCTGCGTCCAGCCGGGCTGCACCCGCTGCCTTCCCATGAAGCACCTTCCAAAAGAGCCTCTCCCCAGCCCCTCTTCCGAACGGTCTCGGTTCTGCTCTGGATGGAATGTTCTTCCCGAGGGCTTACGCCGCTCCCGCTCCTCTGCAGCGAGACGCGAGCAGTGACTGCAGCGCTGCCGCCACGTGGGTGAAGCACCCGCCGCCGTTGACATCCTGCTCCCAATTAGGCCTCCTGACGGCCTGAGCCGTGCTCCCGACCCGGCGGGTGGACGGGTCCTCGTCTACATCAACGCCCGGCCGTGGGCACTGTCACGTTGGTCACTGTTGGGTTCCAGAGCTACAAAGAACCATCCCACGTGTCAGAAGCGGCTGACAGAAGAGCCGCCCGCTGCTGCTCTTCGTGTGTTTGGCTCTTGGTAGCCAACATCCCTCTAAGGAAGCTGCACAAACGTGTCAGAGGATGATGCAGCCTTATCAAAACCCATCAGTCCCCGACCCTGATGTCTCCAGTGGCGGCTTGAGTGACACTGACAGGAGACCCCCAGGCCAGGCCTTGTCTGGTGAGATAAGCAGTGCCTTCTGTACTGCATTGCCTGCTGCAGCTAGGAACGGCAGGGCTTCTAGCGGGGTGGTTTTTTAAAATACTGAAATATTTACACTGGTCTGAAAGTTTCAAGATGTTAGAAAAATTATTAAATCCTGACCTGTTTTCCACCAAGCTGCAATAGCATAGCCTTGGCTTAATAATATGTTGCTGCCTGGAATCAGGTCAAAGCAAATCCACATACATTATATAACTTGGGTAGATTTAGGCAAAGAGAAGGGCATATGATGTCTTAATCCTTTTAAATGAGGGATGAGTACAATACCAGGAATTTGCTAATATTATCTCATGCTAGATTTGACTAAATGCGTTTAAAGGGCGGTATTTAAAAATGGGGCTGTTTGTTTGATGGGATCATTTGCCTGAATTTACCTGGGAGCTGTAAGAGCAGCATCACGCAGCGCTGTTGTGGTGGGACAGCGTTGGGGAGCCCGCTCCCAGCCGGAGGGGAACCAGGCAAACGATTTACCGGAGCGAGCAGAAACAGGGACGTTTTAAGGGCCGAGCTGTTCAGCTCGGAAGCTGGTCAGGAATTTTAAAAGGCTCCTTTTGTTGTTACCAGCCCGGTGCCAGTTCTCCCAATGTTTGTATTTTAAGAGCAGGAAATTTCCTCTGGTGCCTCCTCACCCCGAGCCCCCACTCCTCAGTGCACTTGATGTCAGTGCAAGGGAGCTCAGTAAGGAGCTGCCCGGGGTTTCCATTTCCTGTGTACTCGTCGGAGTTGCCTTCAGTTCAGGTGGGATTTTGCAGTTTCCCCTGATTTTTGTGCAGTGTAGCCTCCTGCTGTGGCCTCCCTAGTTTCCTTCCACCCGCAGGCCCCACTGAAGGAGGCTGGATTATGTTTCTGGACTAACCCCGTTGAAGCTGTTGGGGTGCAGCGAGCGGTGGTGGGGGCAGTGCAGCGACGGAGGCGCTTCGGGCCATCTGCAGCAATAAGTGCCCTGTGGAAGCCAAACAAAAACAGAGGAACTAAAAATACACTGCACGCCAGCGCGCTGGGCAGGTCTCCTGTCCGAGCCTCACACGTGGCGCCTGGCCAATTATTAGCCCCACAAAATCAATCAAGGCCTCATGTGCCACCTTGGCTGTGACACGAGTGAACGCAGTAGAGCTTTTCCCACCTGCTGCTGCTGTAGATGCTGTCCTGCCAAGTACGGCCTGAGCATTGTTTCCGTGTGACCATTAGTCCATAGCCAGCCTAAGAGGAGCTGGTGCCACAAGAGCCCTCTTCCTATAAGGCTGGTATGAGGGCAGCTGTGAGGCACAGGACAGCAGCCAAACAATGAGATTTTTAAGCCCGTTTTGCTCTGTGCAAGTATTTTTGCAGCTTTTGCCATATGATTGCCATGTTTTCTGAAGTCATTGCATGATTTGCCCCAAATCTCAATTTTGTGCTTCTTGCTCTGCTTGCCTTTTCCCTAAGGAGACAATTGCACGTGCAGCATGGGGGCTTTGGGGGCAGGCTTGTTCCTGCGCGGGCTGCTGCGGGGGACAGTGGGGCACAGTCCGTGACAGCTCTGCGCTCCAGGGGCGCAGCAGCTCGCCCGAGCCGCTCTGGAAACACGGAGCGGCAGCACCAGCTCCCCCGCGTGCCGCCCTTCCCACCCTGAGCTCTGCAGCCAGCAGCGCCGGGGCGGAGCAGCAATCCGTGCTGCCCAAAGGGCCAGCAGCAAATGAGCAGCACTTTAATTAAGGTAATAATTTTACACAGGTAAGAAATGTACGTTAGTATTTCACTGGTGAAAGATAAAGATATGATGCTAAATAGTAACTATGCCAGTCTGAATCTCACATAGCACACACAGAGTTTTAAATCAAAGTAAATACCTATGCTACAAATTCAATTAGCATTCATTTAGAAGAAAATATCCTTTGGTATTTGACAGTGTTTAAACTTGGAGTTGCTTGTTCGAAAGCAGCTGATAGCAAGTGAGCCAAATCCATTTAGGGAAGGTCTGGAAACTTCAAATGCGTTTGGAGTTGAGGTTCCTCTGTTTCCTTCCTGCGCATATGCTAATGCAAAATGAAGTATTGGAACTGTGCAATTCCCATTTTGTGTGAATAATTTATTTGCAGGGTAGATGAAAATACAGTATTCAAAGAACACGCCTGAATCAATTGTCAGTAACATCCATTTCTCTGGAGAGCAGAAGTGAATTGGTGACTCGCTTGGGCTTTCAGCATGCGTTAGACCACGGCTGGCAGTTGGTGGCACTTGTATTTATTGCATTACCCAGGGAAGTGCTCTGACCTGGGCGCTTTGGGCCCTGCAGCCCTTGCACGAGGGGAGCCGCTGAGTGGCCGGAGCGTGGGCTGCTCCGCTGGCTCTGGTGCCGCCCCGGCCCCGCTTCCCGGCGCTGCCTCCCCAGGCGACGTGCAGCTCGCGTCACTCTGTCCACAGAGGTTGCCTTATTCTGGAACTAAACTTCTGTCTGTCTTTGTCCTGAAAAAGACTTTTGGAGCAGGGTCCCCTCAAACACTGCCAGGAATATCTTTCTTCCCTTCTTGTCTCAGCGTGAGGTCTATCCATGTGCACTTGTAACTCGTGGCATGATTTTAAAGCCATTGGGCCAGTATGGAGGATAACATATCCTCTTGAAAAGAGCCACCATTACCACTCGCTGTGTGGTTTGGGCACAGTTTTGGTTGTCACCACCTTTCTCATTCCAGGCGCTCTACTAAGCATGTTGATTCTCTAAGCAACAAAGGGCGAATTTTATTGTTTGTTCTTTGCTCCATGAAAATAAGGGTGGATGCTGTGGCAGAGGGGTTGAGCACGGGAACATTTTCCAGGGTGGCAGCGTTGGAGAGGAGTGTTGCAGAAGAGCAGTGTTCCAAAGGGTGATGGAACTGGCGTCTTGTGGTGTGACTACTTTGAATCACTTTCCTGTGGTGTCTAATTGAGGGATGGGAAAGGAACTGGTCCTCACTCTTTAGTGAAGCTTGGAGGGATGTGTGCAGTGGGGACGGGTGAGGGATGGAGTGAGCAGATCTGTGCGTAGAGGTGGGTGGGAAGGGGGAGAATTGACGCTTTATCGTCCTTGGCAGGGCCTCTTGAGAGGAGACCTGTGTCCAGGGGTCCAGAACAGGATATAGGTGGTTTTGCCTCTATAAAGCAGCTGTGTAACGGGGATCCTTTATTTGATGTGCCGCGTTTCTCGCGGGCCCGGCCGCGTTCCCGCCGCAGCCTGCGGTGTGGGGCTGCCATCTGCCGGCAGCGGCCCCATCCCGGGCTGCAAACGATGTGGCTGCCCTGGAAGAGCAGGGACCGGCTGGACAGTGCTGGCCTGTGACCGCTTGTGCTCCCAGGCACGCACTGGGAACAGGGATGGCAAATTCTGGAAACTCGGGCTGGGCTGAAACACACTCTCAATAGGGAATGATGTGCAGCAGGGAGGAAGGAATCAAGTTAAAGGAACACCAAAGGCTGCACTCCTGTTTGTGCAGACTGTTCCCAGGTACTTGGTGACCTGAACAGCAGCCAGAGGGCTAGTGCTCGGTCGTTTCTGAGCGAATCTTTGTGCCCCTGCTTGCAGGCAGCACGGATTGAGCGTCATGTGGCCCTGGTGCCGCACTCCAGTGCTCAGCAGTTTCACAGACTTGCAGAAAAGCTCTTTCTAAGTGCATAAAGACACTCAGGATGAGGGGACAGTCATCAGCTCTCCAGGCCCAAGAACAACACATACATTTTGCAGGCAGTTCAGCGAGCGCAGCGTGTTGAGTTCCCTGAAGTACCGTTCCCTTCGCGCAGCTCCTGCGTCCCGCTTGCCCGCGGCGGTGGAGCGCGGCGGGGGTTGCTGGCGGAGCTGAACTTCCTCGGCCCGTCGCAGGAGGGAACTGCAGCACCGGCTGCGCCGGCAGCCGCACGCCAGCACAGCGAGCCTGCCGCGCGCGAGGCCGCTCCCGTCCGGGCGCAGAAGGACTGTCAGAGCTCTCGGTTAGGGCAGCATCCTGCTGGATGTCCTTGGGAGTTCATTGATGCTTGGGTGAATTTTGGGTGCGTTTTAATGGCTTTTCAAGGCTTGCGATTTTTTTTTCTGAATGAGTGATTTGTTCTGGTGTCCCATGTTTTCCCAGAGTAGAAGATACAAATGGGCAAATCTATACAAAAGTCACCCAAAAAAAGGGGGAAGAAGTGGCTTTTGGTGAGTTCTCTGTAAAATGCAGCAGAATGTTAAACCTGGGCTGCAGGAGCAGTGTCAGACGTCCCACCGAGACCGTGCGCACTCAGCGCTTGTGCCGAGGTGCTGGTTTTGCAGCGTCCAGAGCTCTGGCTGCTCGCTTGAGAGCCGCTTCCTCTGTGCTGGTCTCGGGGGTGCAGCTCGTCTCTCTGCATTTTGGCTTTATCAGAAGTCGCTTGTCTTCTGGCCTAAAACTGCATCCCCTTTCACGAACTGCCAACCTTGTGCTCGCCTTTTCCAGCCCGTAGGAAAATGAAGTCCCCATCTGTGAGAATAAGAGCAAAGACATCCCCGGAGATTTTTGCTGGATAAGGGGGAGTTTAAGATACATGACTTCAGGAAGCAAATAGCAGGCTTGATTTACCCTGTATTGTGCTGCCTTTTTTTTTTTTTTTAGTACAGTACAAGGGGAAACGTATAACAAACCCCCTGAAAAATATCCTTCATTTTGTTCTGGAATATATCCTTCATTTTGTTCTAAAGAGGCATTTTGTTCTAAAGAGTGAAACCATCTTGCTTTATCTTCATCTACTGTTTGTGGTCAGTGAAAAGATCCCATCAAGAAATAAATTCTTTCTTGAATCTTAGATAAAAGCAGCATTTGTAAAATCTTTCCTAATTTGAGCTAGTGATTTTTTTTCCATTTGTTTTGCCATTGTATTCCTTGCTGGCATGATCTAATGTTCTTCTAGAGGACAGGGCAAGACCAAACAAAAATATTTTCAGTCCATGTATGACTGTTTAGCGCGTGAGCTGAAATCATACAAGCAAGAATTTGCTTTTGAAAGCAAAACCGTCGCTCAAGTAAGTTGTTTTCAACTGGGAAACTCGGAGCTGAACCAAGAACCAAGAGCAGCCTCGCAGCTGAGCGATTCGTTTCTGCTTTAGAGGAGGTTAAACAATGGAACAAACAAAAATGTCCTGTAGTATTGAGCAGGCACCACCTCTTTGTTGAGGGCATCGTGGTGGAGATCACGCACTTGGGCATAATGACCCCAGTTACTGCTCTGCTCCAGGTGCCCCGTGTTGGAGCGTCCTGCGTTGCTCTGCCTTCCTCCCAGCACTGCCTCCCGAGCTCATTCAGGCACCCAGGGAAGCTTTTGCTGCCCATTTGAGTCTGAAATGGAACAAAAGGCCAAAGGGCTGAAGATTTAATCTTCAGCACTAGCGGAAGGCAGGAGGCTGCTTAGAGGATGTGTTCCAAGGGCTGTAGGGTCTCCATGCAGCCCAGCTGGAGGAGGGGCCGTGGCCAGGCACCTCACGCTCTACGGGCTGGGAGGCTTTCCCTTGGGCTCTTCCCGTGCACAGTGTGCACTGCAGATTGCCCCCTCTTAGCCAAAGACCCGGCATTGGAAAGAACTGCTAACGTCATGCTTATGTGAGAGTAGAGGATCACACAGAAGATGCAATATGGTAAAGCCACCACTTTAACTTGGGCTTAGCAGCTTGGATAGGAAGTTGCAGTTCAATCCTGAGTGACACATTAAATGCCTTTTAATAATGAAGGAAATGCCGATTTTTCTTTAGCCATCACTATAAAAGACATGCCAGCAAGTTGCATCAATGCATAAATCTTACAGTTCATCCTCCAGAAAGCTGACATTTCCCGAGTCGTAAATCTGATGGTGATTTATAGTGTGAGTGATGAGGTTGCTTTTCCTCCCTTAATAATAATCAGTGGAGAGTAAGAATTCCAGCAACGTTTGTGTGCTGATGTCTGGGTGCTCGGGGAGCGGGTTCGGATCCCGGGAGCAGGCTGGGATCCCGCAGGTTGAACCTATCCCGAAATGAAGTTGCACATGTGGCGTTATCGATGTACACATTCACTTCTCCAAGTGGTGACACTCCCCATCTGTGGCCTTATTATTAGATATTATTAACAGATACTTCAGCATTCAACTAAAGTGCTGCTCTTGGGCATCCCAAGAGAAATATAGGTTTACCATAAGTCCTAGAATACTGTGTGGATTTAAAGTCTTAAGTTAATAAATACAGTTTTAGTGCCTCAATTTCATAGCTATCAAATAAGTCAGCAATCAGCCAGTGTTCTCATATGTAAAGGCAAGCAGAAGTAATCTCTAGCAATTCTTTAAGGGAGTCTTTTTAAGACTGGTATGACTAATAACAAAGGCATCTCCCTATAAAACTCTATCCGTGTTTTTTTTCTGGTAAACGCAGTAATCTGATATAGACTGACATACATTAGTCTATAAGCCATGTAAATACATCTTTTGAATTATTTGTAATTTTTAATGGAAAACTGCTTTAAAAGAAAGAAATGTGGCATTTAAAGAAAGTACTAATATTGCAAAACATATGTATAACTGTATATTTGCACACACATATATATATATATAGTGTACTAGCTGAAGCAGTCCTTTTGTGAAGACCAGCTGATGTTATCGTCCCTCTCTTACGTAAAGCAATGTAGCCTACAGTTCATTAAATGGATCATATGGGATTTGGAAAAGTGAGAGCATTCCTCTGCCAGACTGCTCCAGGCTGCATGGGGCTTCTTGGATGTTCGGCGTAGAGCTGACAAAAATAGGAATTTGATGTTCCAGTGCTTGATAGCTGAGTGCTTGGTCGAACTGCGTAGATGGCAATGGAGTCTAACCATTGGTGTACATTTATTTAAGCAGTAGATAGTGCCAGTTCCCCGGGGAAGCTGGCGGCTGTTTGAGAAGGTGCTCGGGGTGTTTGTTGCTGCGTGGGCAGGGTGAGGGCGCTGGGCCGGGCCGCGGGCGCGTCGGCCGCCGCGGGAGGGTGTGCGCCCGTCCTCGCCGGGCGCGGTGCTGAGTGCGGTGCTGAGTGCGGTGCTGAGTGCGGTGCTGCGGCGCGGAGGTCCCGTGCCGGCCTGCCCCGCGGGCCCGCGTTGCCCTCGCCCCGGAGCGCCCGGCCTCCCGCAGCGCTGGGCAAACGCCCCTCTGCCGGCAGCGGCCTGGCCTTCCTTCCCGCTCCCGCTTGCTGCAGTCCGGCTGCAACCGCCGCCGTGCCGTGGCCGCTGAGCGGGGGGCTCTCGCGTGGCCGGGTACCCCGCGGCAGCCCCATGACAGCCCCGCAGCAGCCCGCGGTTCCGCTGCTGCAGCGGTTAAACGCGTGGGACGAGGGTGTCATCGCGTCTCCAGGCGTGCGTGATTCCTCTGTGGGACCAGCGTGGGACCAGCCAGAAGACGGGGTTCGGCGGGGAGCCCCGCGGCGTTCCGGCCTGCACGGCGACGTGCTCCTGAACACGGCGGCACCGTGCCTGCTGCAAGGCCTTTGGCATGGCTTTGGTGCCGGGGCAGCCGGGTCCCGGTCCCCACGCAGGCACCCGGGAGCCCTATGGCAGCCTGCCCTCCCCGTGCCTCTCCTCCTGCTCTGTGGGAGCACAAAGAGGATCCCTAAAGCATCAGGACTGCTTTCTCCCTTAAAGTGGCTTTCTCTTCTGGACTCGCAGCTGTGTTCAGTTCCTTCTCCTCATTTTTGCCCTAGTTCACTTAAACACATGGAAATTCTTCAGTGCTTTCAAGTGCATTTCTAACTTTGGGCAGTTAATAGTCAACCAGACTGCTCAAAGGATTGCCTTGAGGGAGAAGAAACCATTGATACCTCAGGGAACCGACGGCTGAAAACAAGATGTGCATTCAGCATCCGTGTTACGTGACCGACCACACGAACCATCACCGTATGAATCTGAATATTGAGCTTTTCATCATCCCAGAACAAACATAGAGAAGAAAACACAAATTATAACGTAATTTCAAATTGTTTCTTTTGTGTATTCTTCTTAAGCAGGCAAGAATGTTCTTGATCATTGTATATTGTCCTCCTCTTCTTGGTTTTGTTTTGAAACTGTCCCCAGGCCTTTCCTGGCTATTGGGCTGTGATCTATTGTAGAATTTGTCTACTGTTCATTCTTCCATTCCAGGCAGATGCCTTGTTTAGAATAACGTCTATATTAAATTGTCACACTGCATTTTTATGCAGTTACGACTTCTATATCCTTAATCCTCACGCTCCACACTTGTGGAACAATACTTATTTTGAACAATGCTCGATACTTATTTTGAACAATGCTTGCAGCTAAATAAGGGTAGCAGTTATCAAAACTCTTGCAAACAGCAATGACCCTCTGTCCTTGCTTAAAGCAACTGGGCCTGGAAAGAACCCAATTTGTGAAGGTCAAATTGTGTTGTTAGGAATACATGATTCCTAGTAGAAATTATTTCCATTAGATCAGATATATATTTATATAATCAGCAGAATCACAATAGATAGGATTCTTACGGGAATAGCTATGCAGCCAATGAAGTTATTGCATCACTGAGGGTGCTTTTTTTAAATAAATGTATTACGCAAGGGGCAGAATCGTATTTCTTTTTACAACAGCTTGGATCCCGTCCCAAAAAGTTTATTGTTCCATGGCAAAGCCACTGAGAGAAAGGAAAGCTCACATTTTGATCTTGACTCTCAGACTTGCATAATATGCTGAATCATGCATGATACAGTAAAATGCTATATAGCCATGAGTTATATGTTGAGAGTATAGTCATTTTACATGAGCAATAAGCAAATCAAGTTCTTTATGCAGTGCTTGGGGAAAGAGGTGTGTTTTTAAAGAGAATTGCTGTGTTCAGAAATGCAAAAGATTTACAAGAGCCAGTGACAGAGATGGATGCCGTGCCTCGTACTGGAAAACTTCAGTGCTCCAAGAACTTGCAGAATCCTTTGATCAAAGTGGTCTCTAGAAATCAGTCCTCTGGCCAGTCTGCGGGATTTCGTTATTTGAGGGGCCAGCTGGGCCTGTGTTGCAAGTGCACAGGCTGTGTAGATGTGCTGAGCACTGCCACGACGTCCAGGAGAGCTCCGGGGGGGTCTGCAGCAGCTTTACCCTGGAAGCGGCAGATGTCACAAATTCTGCTCTTCTAGGATGATGCTAAACCTTATGAGAAACGGGTTGCATTTGCAGCAGGAGAGGGGCTTTCTGTCCCGAGAAGTCCTTTCCCGTCCTGTGCTCCTGGTGTACAAAGTGTGAGTTTGATCCTTCCTTCAGATCTCCTGTATGGAGCTCTTTTAAGTGGGGAAACAAAGCTCTAATTTCTGTTGTTTCTGCAGAACTGAAAGTGGTGCAGTAAGCAGTGCTTGTTTTGGACTGTCTCATCATGCCACAGAAAGGCAGGAACCTGGGAACAGAACGTACACCCTGAGGCACAGGTAGGTGTCAGTAGTTCCGTTGAATACTTCCGAAATTATCTGTGTCTGACGTGCAAAAGGGAAATCATTTTGTTCAGTGGTGTCTTATCACCGTGTGCAGGTAGAACCTTCATGGCAGTAGAGCAAGGTGCTAATCTTGCAGGCTTTGAGAAGAGCAAAATAGGGTTTAGTAGAAAAGATGTACAGGTTTGGGTTACAAAAGGAGTAGATGACAGTCAGGCCGGGGGCTGAATGTCAGACTGAAATGCCCCTTAGCAAGGCCAAGGACACGTCGCTCTGCTCCGCTCTGGTGTCTGGAGGAGTGCGACGAGCTGATAGACAGATGATGGAAAAGAACAAAACCGGGGCCAAGTCCCCATCGCTGCCTCTCACGTGCGGACAAATCCGCGGTTATGTCACTGATTTTTTTAAGATGTTGGCAAATTGTACCTGGAAGGAAGCAGCAGTTGAAGCAGAGAAACTGGCAGTGCTTTTGCTGGAGAAAACACTGCCTAATTGGTAGCAGATTTGCAGAACTTTGGTTTTTTCCCCCCCACCTCAAGTTTCCCAAATAAGTCTGCATGCCCCTTGAGGAATGAAAAAGAACAGAAAAGAAGACAACCTCAAATTGGTGACAAATAACGGCATGATCATTTGAATTTTCTCATTATTTACTTATAAAAATAACTGCTTTTGCAGCAGTTTTTACTTATTTTCAACAAATTTTGTTTGAAAATGCTGTTATTACATCTTTAATTACAACTTTTTATAGTTTTGTGGGGGTTTTTTTTCAGTTTTATGGTAAATAAAAGTGGTTTCTTATTATTAATGGTCATCTTGAAAACTCTGCTTTCTTATACTGCCCACTGTGAGTGCAGCGCAGAGTCATGTGTGGCCTGAGGTTTATGGACGGGGAACTCTGGTGAGTGCAGTAGGATTCCCGTGGTCTGAGTATAGCAGTGATGGGTCTGTTTAGTATGTACTGAACAAATGAATGACAAGAAGGAGAAATCAGAAAATAAAATGCCGATGATAGAAAGTGATGGAAGTTTCATTGTGTGACATGGCTTGACCTGATATTTTTCCTGTAATCACCTTAGGATTCATGCCAAACTCGAAAGACCAGAAAAGGGGACTGTTTATAGTACGCAATGAAACCAATCTATACAAAGCTAAATTCATCATTGATGTAAAACAACTGTCTTCAGTAACGTTTTGCCAGAGGAGAACGCTGCTCAATCACCGTGTGT
Source organism: Eudromia elegans (assembly GCA_003342815.1). Taxonomy (NCBI): domain Eukaryota; kingdom Metazoa; phylum Chordata; class Aves; order Tinamiformes; family Tinamidae; genus Eudromia; species Eudromia elegans. The sequence continues at coordinate 1,190,435 of PTEX01000138.1, forward strand.
ATGTTAGCTGGGTTTCTAAGATACTCGTCACAGCAATACAAATAATTGTATTTAAAATACTCCACTGCCATCCTTTTTGTCTCCCCCTCACTGCAGCTGAAAGTGTTTTGCAGATGGATACACGTTGTGTGGAGCAGGGGCCCGCAGTTTCCCATCCTGCGTGTTTTCCCCGTAGTAACAACGGGATTTTATTGCCTTCCGTGGGCCCTTTGGGGCGGTCTCGCCCAGCTGCGCTCTAGCTGCGGCGCTGGCCCGTGGCTGCGCCCTCCGCTCTGCCCGGCGGCGGCAGGGCCTGGGGAGGACGGGGAGCCCCCCGAGCTGCGCCGCGCCGCGCCGGGGGGCAGAACCCACCGCCGTGGGGCCGGCACCGCGCTGCCTCTTCAGCCGACTCCAGGCTGCTCTCAGAAAAACAGAATCAGACCAAAATTCAATACTTCGGGCATGAGCTTGCTTTAAAACAACTTAGATCACGTTGGTTTGAAGAGCCGACTCTTTGTCCGATCGTACTCTAGAGTCTAACTTTGGTTTAATTCCTTTTCTGCAGGCTGATACAATAGCTCTAGGGAAGATGTAATCTCTATAGCCCTTGCAAAGGAGGAACCAATTCTGAGTCAAGATCATAATTGGAGTTAAATTTGTTTATATAAACTTTATCATCGTTAATCAATAAGCACATGAGAAAGGAAAACTCCTCCTTAGATGTGCACATGTGTTTGTGAGCAGTGCTGCTCTTCGGGGAGAGCACGGTGAGTTCCCATGAGCTATGCAAACATCCAGATTAGATCACTTCAAAACATCCTGTGCACCTGTTTTGTGGAATGGCCTTTGATCAACAGTTTGTGTTCTTCTAAATTTCAAAACCCTGCAGGAAGAGACCCCGTCTCACTTAGCATCGCGGCACAGCTCCGCGCTCTGAGCGGGGCTGAAGGAAAGCATTTGCTCGGTGTTTTCCTGCTGTCGTGTGATGTGACCTGTGCGTTGCTCTAAACGTTGTGTACGGGATTTTGTCACCCTCGTAAACTTGAAGTGGGTTTCTCGTGTTTATTGGCCCAAAGCTGCGGCCAGGACGAGCCGGGGACGCGATCCGCGTGCGGGGCTCCCTTCGTGCGGCGCGCGCTGGGAGCGGCTCCGCCGCTCGGCGCAGGGCTGGCCCTGCTCCCCGCGGGGTTTCTCTCCGGCTGCTTTTGCAGTGGTTTTTGTTGATTTATGGGTGTTATTTTTCATGGCAAAATCATTCTCAGATTATTTTGAGGAATGGCCCTTCCATGAATGTCCTTATCTACTACCCACAGAAGTAAGGAAAACAAGTGACTTTATGGAGAGAAGATGCTAGCTGTATCTGTGTGCTTTGCAGAGGGCGGGATACCTGCTGATGCTTAACAAAATACTGATAGCATTAACAGAAATATATATGTTACTGACCAAACGTGGTTGGTTGGTTTGTTTTTTGATAGGAGATGGAAGAAAGATGACCTGGGAAATGAAGAACAAGCTGGATCCCTGAACAAGCTTGAAGAGCAAGCTGCATCCCTGTCTCGCCCTAAAACACGGAATCCCAGAACCTTTAGGGTTGGAAGGGACCTCTGGAGACCATCTAGTCCAACCCCCTGCGCCAGCAGGGACACCCAGAGCACGGGGCACAGGGTGACAAACACCTGGATGCCCATTAGTATTACAGAAAGAAACAACCAAGCAAATGGCCCTGCAGTATTTCACAGCTGCTAGGAGACCATAAAGCAGCTTGTGCCCTTGTCTCACTGCCCCTTTCAAAAATGCCCCCTCTTTATTTGGCTTTCTTTAAAATAGACATGCCGCTACAGGAATAGGAAGAGCTAACCTTGAATACCTTGAGCTCGTGCCTGCTCAACAAGGGAATGCAGAGAGCCAAGGCCCGGCGTCAGGGAGCACGGCAGCTGCAGCACGTTCCAGATCGTGCTCTATTTAAAGCATCCTAAAGCTCACAAGAACAACTGCAGGGACAAACCCGAAAACCCGCAGAGAGAAGGATGGCAGAGCCAGGTAAGAAGAACAGCTCGGTGTTAGCGTGACAGTGTTCTTAAAGTCCACAAATGTGAGGGTAACATTACCTGAAAATACTCAGGTATACCTATTTGTGAGGTACTAGTGCTTGCGTGGTAATTTATACATTTTGCCTTTCAGTACTGAAGTACAGTCAGCACGAAAGCTAATTCTGTTAAAAGCAGTGAGTGAAGCCAGAGTAGCCTGGCTTCTCCCGAACCCCTTTTGAATCACACCAGCTTTTCTTTTTCTTTTTGTAGCTGTGATTTTAAATTTTTTTTTCTGAATCTTTTTTGAAGTTTTTCTCCTGGAGGACTAATAGGAGGTGATTGACTGCATGGGTTAAACACTGGAAATTAGTGTATCACCCCCTGATAAACGTAACACTGCATTAAAACTCTGAAAAATAGATTTTTTTTTTTTTTTTTTTGCTGAGGTTATCTTCAGATAACTTAATATTGCATTTTGTCAGATGTGCCTTTAAACTGACTAAGAAATAAATGGGTCTGTGTTTAAAAAAAAAAAAAGAAAAAGAAAAAGCTGAAATCCAAGTATAATGCTGCATGAATGCTTAAAAATGTAGATTTTAAACACACAAAGCGTGAGAGCCAGGACAAAATCAAACTTTGTTGTCAGCTGTTATAAGCTGATTTTCACTCAAAAGCAAACCAATATATATGATATTCACCATCCTTTCTATCTAGCTCTCTCTCAAGAGGCTTGCATGGTAAAATACTGCATGAGAGCGGTGTGTAGGCTGCTGCTCTGGTGCTGCACTGGTAGGACAAGTACTCGCACAAGTAACTGGTGTGAAAGTCACAGACACCTGCGTGGCTGCACCGACAGCTTCCAGAGCCGCCGTGTCCCTCTCGAGCAGAGGGCAGTGCCGCGTGCCAGGGCCAGCGGCACGCCGCGGCGCTCGGGTACAACGGCACACCGACGGTGACTCTGAGTGTCACCACGGACACCGCGGTGCCGAGCCACGAGCTGGTGCTGGCCTGGCCCACGCAAGGCACCGGCTGGGCCCCGACCCTGCTAGTTCTGCTCTTGAGTCAGGTTTTAGGGCAGTTTGTCCTGGCAGAACGTCGGGAACCAGCGTGTTGTCAGCTGGGGATGGCAGCAGGGGCTTGGGCAGCTGGAGCTTCTGGCATGGAGATGCAGGAGGCGACTTAGTGTCGCTGCCATTACCCCAGAATTTGTCCTTACAAAGCAGATGCCCTCAAAAAGCCATTTGGACATGAACCAATTAAACCAACAATTGGGGTTTTTTAGGAGTGATCATTTTCTTGAGTGATCTCTTTTAATGGCCTGCTGGCACTTAATGGCATGGACGCAGTTTGCATTTTCTCTTCGCATCAGGACCTCTCAGTCTAGCAGGTTATTCTTGCAAGGGGCTTTTCAATATTGCTCTTAGTCTATTTCTTACACATTAAATTGAATGTGTAAAAATGTGTAAAATGAATAAAAGCATTGACTGGGAAAATTGACTGCAGCTTGCACAGATACTAATCTGTGCATGATATTCAGTATACATTGCATGTGCATGTGCATGTTTTATATGTGCCTAGGGGCATTAAAACATAGGTGGAAGGCAGTTCATCCCTGTTTCTGAGGCCCTGCAGATGGGTTCTTGGCTTCGGTGTCTCGCCCAGTCCAGTGTCAAGCTTCAGCCTCTCTTATTCATGGTAAAACACAGTGTTTGGGGCAGGTGCTTTGCTCCAGCCCAAACCCGGGGTGCTGGTCTGGTGACACATGGGGGCGCAGAGCAGGTGACCTCGTGGTCACTCCTGTTCTCGTGCTGTGAAACCCCATGCGGAGCGGCCTCCGCGCTGCCCTGCACCCCCTGCCGCGGCCTCCGCGCTGCCCTGCGCCCCGCAGCCTCCGCGCTGCCCTGCACCCCCTGCCGCGGCCTCCGCGCTGCCCTGCGCCCCGCAGCCTTCGCTCCGCGCTGCCCTGTGCCCCCCGCCGTGGCCTCTGCGCTGCCCTGCGCCCCCTGCCGCGGCCTCCGCGCTGCCCT